>CM067498.1:3325187-3343973 GCA_034552555.1 Semaprochilodus insignis
ATATTGGTGATCTTAAAGACTCTATAGGCTTACACTTATACCATATATACTCCTGATGTACCACAGCATTATATAAAATATAAAAACCCTGTGTTAAACTCTTTTAAAACTTTTGTTGAATATTCATGATGGACAGACCAATAGAATTTCTCCAAAACTGCTTATTAATAAACCTTGTTCTATCAGCCTCCACTGCAGGTTAAGAAAGCTGGTTCATCCCCCTGTAATTAATGATCCTCCTGTTTTTAAGATGCACCACATCATTCAATGAGTGCTATTTTATACATCCGTATGCAAAGATCCCACAGATATATGATCTCAGCACACATGGGACCACTGCCATTTGGTGCTACAAAGGGACTTGAGGCTTGTTTTGTCCTATATGGTGGGCGAACCGTGGTGGTCTTTGTTGCTTTTCGTTGTCTGGGAGCGGACAGACGGCTCCGGAGGACAAGCAGCCGCCACTTTCCTGCTGAGACTGGAGCCAGAGCGTGTGTAGCAGCTCAGCAGCGTACTGTCTACTCACACAGCGCAGGAGTCACACCTCACTGTGTGTGCACGCAAGAGTGTGTGCTCTTCAACACGGGACACAGTCACATCACACACTATGCGGTGCGAGGTCAAAGCTTGGATAGCCGGAATCAGATACGCCACAGCATGGGCTGTCCAACATGCATGTGTGTGCACGGGCTGCACAACGTCTGTGTGTCTGACAAGACCGCAGGCGCAGATGCCTTTCATTGTCAGCGGATAGAGCGGCAAAGCTGCTTGATGTGTTTGATGTGTAATACGCTTCGCAGGAGCAGAGTCTGGGGACGGTGGTTACGGCAGCAGCCAGCATCTCCGATTGCATGACCTATGAGCTGAAGACGAGCAGATTAAACACTAAAATTTATTTCATTTAAAATTAATTTCAATTTTTTTTTTTTTTTTTAATCTTCGGAACACTGTGGCTCTCCTTTATGTTGTGTGAAAATGTCAAAATGAACGATCCAAAGCAAATGCTCCAAATTCACTCAGAATAAACCAAGTTACTTGCCTCCTCCAGTACAGTTACTGTCTAATAGGCTCAAGCCCTTACATGCCTTTTGCATCACACACACACGGTGTTATATTATATACAGGTGTTATACAAGGTGTTGTTATTATATATGTGAGACAGTGGGGCAGTCGTGGGCTGGAGGTTAGGGACCCAGCCTGGTGACCGGAGGGTTGCCGGTTCGATTCCCTGAACCGACAGTAACGACTGAGGTGCCCTTGAGCAAGGCACCTAACCCCCAACTGCTCCCCGGGCGCCGTGGATAGGGCTGCCCACCGCTCCGGGCAAGTGTGCTCACTGCTTCCTAGTGTGTGTGTGTATTCACTAGTGTATGTGGGTGTTTCACTTCACGGATGGGTTAAATGCGGAATACAAATTCCTCTGTGTGAAAATCACAAATGGCTCAAAAACTCTCTACTCAGAGAATGATTGGCCTCACCGATTTGAATTCATTTCGTCGCTGTCCAAAGAAAAACAAGTATCTCCAAAATAGAAACTTTACAGGAGAGGCCAAAACCCAATTTAATTCTAATGCAAGTCAATGGAACCAGACGATTTTTTGGATATTTCTGGTGATCCATTCATCATGAAATGTCCACCCAATGTAAACAGCAGCTCATGTGATCAAATGATGCCAAAAAATAAAAATCAACCAAATTGAGGACTTTTCTTTGGACAGCGATGATATACATATATGTTGCTGTCCAAAGAAAAACAAGAATACCATGTGTCTTTTTGTACTTTTAAGCCTCATTTGTATATCATATATATAAAGGAGAGAAAGAGAAACAGACCAAGAAAAAAAAAGTGCTCTCCCTTTCAGTCTTGTTTGTCAGCAGCCCAAATATGTGCGATGACATTAGGACTGTAATGGGCTTTCTAATTAATAGGCTACGCCTTGCAAACACCTCTAACGACCCCCTGTGCAGTGCTGTCGGCCTCGGTGCCAAGCCATCCTCACCACCTCCCTCTAGAGCCACAGAGCTCTGCCTTCTGTTTCATTCTCTCCTGTTTCACATCTGCAGCTGAGACCCGGGTCAGAAAGGTGAAACGTTTTTCAGTACGGAGACAGGCGGGAAGATCACATGACACAGGCGTGTTTTTCAGTCGACCAGACGCAAGCTGTGTACGTGCAAATCGGATCACACGGTCGGAACAGCGACAATGTTCCAGCGTCGGCCGGGAACAAGCGACGATTCATGCGGGCGCGCGGCAGGACGGAGGGAGCAGAAAGGAGCACAACGCCTCGGTGCCAGCCACCGGAGAGATGGCCATCAGCGACAGTTGAGATTATCACGCCTGTGACAAAAGCGGAGCGAAAGGAACCCAGCATGCAAGGATTTAATGGCGGCGGCCAATGGGGGCACGCAAGCCTTAGCCATATTAATCACGGCCCGGGCAAGAACGGGAGCAGAAAAGAGTCACAAAAAAGCAGGATGAATTCTACAAGCCAATTTATCTCCCTAGAAAGAAAGACAGAAAGAAAGAAAGAATGAATGAATGAAAGGCCTCATTGTCCATGTATCAGATGGTCAGCCACCATCCTGTATTTGCACACTATCTGGGGCTACATTCAGAAAGCAGCATGAAATTCCCAATTCAGAGCTTCCTTGCTGTTTAGAAAGTAGATAGCAATCTGTTATTCCAAGGCTCCCTACATGGGGACTTCACTACACGTCTAAGCATTGAGTAATGTATTTATACACCAATGCTTTCATATTGTAAGTGGTGCTGAAAGATTCAGATTCATCATGAGTTTAAGTTTCACACTAGCCACAGCCGTGAGACTGCACCCCTGTCCCTCCTGCCCAAACGGTGAGCGGCAGAATCCCAAGGTTTTGAAGCAAAAGTAACCGTACGGGATCATTATCTGAACTTATCAACAGCTAGGCATCAAAATCACATACGGCAATGATTCTTTACTGAACACATCAAGTCCACGGAACACATGCGCTATATATCGTCGATGTACCTCCAAAATGGCAACTTTACAGGAGAGGCCAAAAACCTCATTTAACTTTGATGTAAGTCAATGGAACCAGACGTCTTCCCAAACAGTTTTGGGCCATTTCTGTTGGTCCATTCATGATGAGATTCGCACTCAGTGTAAACAGCAGCTGACGTGAAAATGGACAGAAGTGGAGATACATGGTTTTCATTGGAAAGCGACGATATCTAACCGTCAGTAGACATGTGTGGCCTCTCTCTGCACATGCCTGCAGGTACTTAGGTTGAATGATTAGTTCTGGATCGTGAATGCCACTCCAACTCAAGGTACTGGATGGAGCACCATCTCCAGAGAACACAGTTCCACTGCTTTACAGCCTTCTAGCTAATATGTTGCATAGATAGATAGATAGATAGATAGATAGATAGATAGATAGATAGAGAGAGAGAGAGAGAGCGAGAGAGAGAGAGAAAGAGAGAGAGAGAGAAAGACACACATATGGATTCCTGTTGTTAGCTTTTACTGTAGTGACCTGTGTGTCCAATAAATGATCAAAAAGAGCGCAGCAACATGGTGCAATAAGCATAACACAATTAGCAGGCAGTCCTCGGCGCAGCTCGAGTGGTTATCTACAGCCTTGGCAAATTCAAATGCATTTAATGCGTTTATATGCACTGAGTGCACAATTAGCCACCACATGGAATCACATTCAGCATTCCCACATCCGTACATCTTCCCCATAGCAATAGTGAGATTGCACTCAGGATCGCACACTACTTACTGGCAGCCTGTACTTTAGCCTTGCGGCTCACGACCAGCCCAAAGGAATTCTGAGCCACGCACTCGTAGTCTCCCTCATCAGACGAGCCGTCAGACCTGCTCCTCTGGAAGCGACCGATCAACAGCGAGCCGTTGATGAACATGGAGTAGTTTTGGTCCTCCTGCAGAAGCGCTCCGTTGCGTCTCCACTGTGTAGTGATAGGGGGTATTCCCTCCACCTGACAGTGCAGCATTAGCGGCTGCTGCTGGACCGCGATGATGTCGCTGGGCTCTAACGTGAAGGACAGTTCGGCTCCTGATGTTACACCTGAAAAGCACAAAAATGCAGCATGTAAATTATTGGAATGCCTTTTTCCACAAGCAGCTAAGCATCAAAATCACATACGGCAATGATTCTACTACTGAACACGTCCAGTCCAAGAAACACATGCGCTATATACCCAAACGTCAGTAGACATATGCGGTTGCTCTGTGTGCACATGGCTGCAGGTACTTATGTCTGGATCACAAGCTCCATTCCAACTCATCCCCAAGGTACTGGATGGAGCGCCGGCACTCCAGAGTACACAGTTCCACTGCTTTACAGCCCTCTAGCTGACAGGTGGCATTGGTCACGGTGACCTTAAGCTCATCAACATCATCTTTGAAGCAACAACAAAATAAACACATTTATTTACAAGTTCAACAGTGTCATCGCGGGCATTGCTCTTAAATGCTTATCTGCATACATCCAGGAGTGCTATTGATGTTGCATTGATTAAATGCTGCATTATTATGTATTATGCTTATTAGGACTTTAGACTGTTTTTAATGTGTACTTTTTAAGGTGTTTTTTTCCCCCAAGCATTTTGGCAGGCTTTAAATATTTTTTGCAAGCAACCTGGCAACCCTGTCTGAGACAGAGACTAGGCTAATCAAGGCTGTGCAAAAGCCTTGTACAAATAAAACACCACTCATGGCACACACTATAATAAGCTCCCTGGACAAAAAAAAAAACAGCCACCTTGTGTGTTTAAGGTGGTAGTAACTTCAGGTTCCTGCAGATGGCGCTACACGAGGATGTTGGGGCTATAAATAGCTGCAGGGTGTGAGTGACATAGATGGAGAAGAGGTGGTACAGTGCAGGGAATGTCTCGTTCCATGTGTGGAAAATGGCTCCAGAGCAGATGTTAATGATTGGCTAAAAGGAGTGACTGCATTTGGGCGTGCCAAAGACCATAGTGTGAAGGAAGTAGCTGAATCTGCAGGTGTATGGAAGCGTATGATCATACGGGTCTACCAGCAGTGGCTAAAATCCCAGCCTACAGGGAATTCTCCTCGGAATTGTGCCAGGGAAGGCATCCACCAAATCTGGCCCAGCTGCACAATTCTTTGATGTTATTGGTGCTCGTGGAGGTATTACATGCTATTAGGCACGTTTCAGTCACAGATGACTAATTTTTTTGTCCAGGGGCTTAATCACTACATAAAACGAGCTTCAGTTTGATCATGCGGCCTGTAGGTAGCACCATTATAGCAGAAATAATTCATACAATTAAGATTAACGAAATTTCTGTGTGTGTTTTTGTTATAGCACCATTCCCACAATGCCCAGGGAACACATCGAGCTTGAGTCTGAGATTCAGGCATCCAGAAAGAAAGACTCGAATGCGTGCATGTGACACCAGTTTGCATCATACGGTTGCATCATGTGATATATGATGGATTGCTGTGTAGGCCTTCTCTGCTGTTTAGGGAATACCAATATGCTAGTCACTCCTTGAGTCACCAGAACACAGGACTAGAATAGAGATGAAAATGCCTAGAGCCACAGTCTCCTTGAGAGCATCTTGTTCTAATAGATACTGAATGAATTATCATGTGCCTTTGTATGCGTATGCGTGCAGCTGATAAAGGGGTGACGGCCTTCAGTGAACAGGTGGAAAAAGGCTTGTTTAAGGAAAGGCCCGAATGAATACGATGAAAGCCGTAACCCTCGGATAGCTTACAAAAGGCCGCAGCGTGACCTTTAAATGGCATGTTTCGAATAACAGCTTTCTGCATATGGACTGGAGCTAGGTGAAGACAGGATGGAGTAATGAAAGACAGACAGAGAGAGAGAGAGAGAGAGAGAGAGAAACATGGAAAGAGTGGGTCAGGGAGGTCATGGGTGTTCATTTTGCTTTCTCTTTATATTCAATCGTAGGCTGCCTTTATACAGCGAAACTTAGTTGCTCAAAACCGACATGAAGCTAAAGTGAGCATTATGTAAAGTGCCCTGCATTCACTACACTATTTATTAGGGCTGTACCCGACTCCGAATTTTGTCAGTCGAATCGGATTCGCCCGTCCTGGCCGACGATTCGACTATTCGTTCATGTGTTTTCTCCATATACATTATCTAGTAATCAGTAAATCAATCTGCATACGTTTCAGATCTGATGTCCTCCTCATTTAGAAAGTCAGCAGAGTCACAGGAACATATTTTTGAACTAAAAGTGACATGGCATATGATGAACGATCTGGAGCCTGATTTAATTACAGACTATAGCGACCCTTGTAATAATAATTAAAATGTCTTTTTACATTCCTAAAGTTCTTGTGCATTTTTGTAAGCTTTTGTCTGTTTTACGAGAAAAAAAAACTCCTCACTGTTGTCAGTCGACTTGAAGGGTCTTCGACTGACGATTCAACTCGTCGACTTCTAGAGGGCAGCCCTACTCTTTATATTTATATATATTTATTTTAATATATATTTATACACATATATTCTTGTAACTGCACTGGAGAAAGAGCCTGACTGTGTTTTGTTATACTGTACAACAACCCTGTATTGGTATAATGACAATAAAGTTGAATTGAATTGAATTTGAAACTGCAACTGTTGCAAGAGTCATGAAACAACTCCGTTGCAGTTTCGAATGGGATTCAAACTAGTCTCTATAGTCAATATATTGCCATCATACCAACCTCGATACATATTCATCATCAAAAAAATAGCTGCACAAACTAGCTCCACCCAGAAGGAATCAACCCAGAGGAATGAAACTTGGTGGGTAGGTTTGACATCACGAGACATGCTAATGATTCAGGTTTCATGCTCGGCCGTGCATGTGACGTAAGCAAGGTCAGGCCTTATCGCTGTACCTGACTGACACAACAGCCACGATTGCAGACATCCAGCAAGCAGTGGTGTCCTCCATGAGTCATGCTGTTGACAGTGACAGCACCATTGGCAGGCGGCCGCACCACACAGGACTACATGTATGCAGACCGTTATGATGACTGTCCTTAACACCACGTCACTGTCACCAAAGACTGCAATGGTGTCATGTCATACTGTCATGGAGTGACTCAGAATGGCAGCGGGTCATCTGCAGTCCCGCTTTTGTCTTGGTGGAGACGACCAATGAATCCATGTGTGGAGGCACCGTGCTCAGCACCAAGATGAACGGTTTGTCACCACGTGTCACACGTCCAGAAGGCCTGGTGTTACTCCACCTCCATCCCTACCGCACCATCTGCAGGAACTGTGTGAGAATGTTCAAGCTGCATGGGATGGATTATCACAGGACACCATTAGGAACTCTGGTACATATCGAGACGTATGCATGATGCATTAGCAAACATGACGGACCAACGCTATACTGTGAGACATTAGGTAGACACTGTGTAGCTCAATAAATATTGATCATATCAGTCTAAATTTATCATCATTTATTGTTCCTGGTAATCTTTATCTTCCTTCCCAATAGCACTGCAATCCCACACTTCCTTCTGGGTGCAGCTATTCCTTAGATGATGAGTGCATATTGCCCAGCTCTATGCCACTGTTAGTTCTCTCATTATATCGGTATCGAAACTTGGAACGGACCAGCACTGCAAGCGATAAGCTGGATTGGCAGAATCAGAACTGTGACACCCAACCCTATCAGTGAGTATATATGGAAGTGCATGGACTGTGAGAAGTAGAAAATGCAAACAGCTTTCAAGACTTCTAACCGTGGAAAAGCATCACCTGCAGATTCCATCAACACCCACATATAAAGTTTTAATATTGTGATGCGAAACGAATCAAACCAAAAGCACAATGACAGAAAAACACAACTCTTGTGCAACTTAAGCACACAAATGAGGCGTGCAAACAACCTACGACTAAATAAAAAAACATAGCAGCAAAACGAACACTGATGTACTGTACGTGATTGACCTCCACTCCCTTTGTCTCTCTCTCTCACTCTCTCTCCCTCCCCTCCTCTGTTATCCGATCTTCAAGGACAAGTGTATCTTTGCGTTCCAGGCCTCCCCCTAAAGGCTGGTATTTTGGGGGCTGGAATGTGAATGATGACGCCAGAGGTCCTCTCAGGCTGACCCCTCCTGCAGTGCCCCTCCACACCCCCCGCCCTGTCCCGATCCGGCTGGATTCCTGAGCCTCGGGGCAGGGGCCGCTAACATCAGTGCCTGAAACCCTATCCTCCCAGTTCTGAGGTACAGGAGGTGTAGGCTAAACTGCCCAATCTGTTTACATCCCTCACTTAGCGTCATCTGCCCGATTCATCCCTTCTTCCTCTCCAAACCCCAACCATGAAAACACTCTCCGGTGTCAGGATTGAAGATGACAGAAATGGTTATTAATAGGTTCTTCTTGTTTACATGCTTGTGTTTGTCCATGGTGTGTGCTTTCCAGTGTTGAACATGTTGGCCTAGCACTTGCTGTGGCACACCTATGGCCTGTTAATAGCATGGATGTATATTTTTGCCTGCATCTGCCTCACAGCGTACCAAGGCACTGTTTATAAACGACTCTATTAGCAAACTCTATTGACTTACCTTATCGCAAAATCAGCTCAGCTAACTTGCTTGGCTATGGCTAACGCAGTGATACATACTATCATCATTCACCTGCTCCAAATGTCCTTTATGATTTGTGATGATTGTTTACCACTTGCAGGTCAACTAAAAAAGACCACAGCACAGCAACCCAGGCCTATTGAGGGCATGACATAACCAGGAAGTAATATACAATACAGCCTATGGATAGACATTAACAGTGTTTGGCAGACACTCTTATCCAGAGTCACTTACAATGTCATCATTTCTTACATAGGCAGTCTATGGTAGTGTTTGGAGTCTTGCCCAAGGACCATTTCTGGTATAAGGTAGGGCACCTGCTTAGGTAGGGGATTTAACCCCCAGTCCATGGAATGGGAGGTGAAGGTGTTAGCCACTACGTTATACCAATATATCCCAGCCTATCCCAGCGTTCAAGGCAGGAAGCACCCTGGACAAGTCGCCAGTCCATCACAAGGCAGACACACAGATATACACATTCACTCACACCTAGGACGTGTCTCCAGTTCACCTGACTGCGGGAGGAAACCAGAGCAGCCAGAGGAAACCCACACAGACACGGGGAGAACATGCAAACACCACACCCATGCCCTTCTTGTTGTGAAGCAACAGCGTTACCCACTACGCCACTGTGCCACGCTATGGGCTGTTCAGGCACTCTGAAACACTTGCACTCAGCCCAGATCAGTTTTCTAGACCTTTCTAGTGCCGACTGTAGCAAAAAAAAAAAAAGGTTCTTTTATGAAGGAGGAAAAAGAGTTGGGTGTCAGATTTGATTGATATGTCGGCCTTTAAGAGACTTCGTTTTATATTAAAAGGTCAACTATGTTTGTTGGAAGGCATATGAAATCCCAGTAAACAAATCAAGCATAAAAAATGAAGACTTGATTCTGTAGAATGTCACCTCTAGGCCAATGCCCCTGTCAGAGTAAGAGTCATTACAGGCTTATGCACAGACAGACCCCAGGGAGGGCTTGAGCCCCTGTTCTTTTGCCCTCTAACTCTTGGGTCAGCTTAGGTTCCAAGAGTGTTATTGCTCTTGGGTGCCACCTCTGGTGCGGTGCCACCCACTGTGGAGATTTCACCCCAGTTATTTCGACCTGTCACGGATGCAAATATCACCACAGCACTGGAAATCACACCAATGAAGCACTAACGATCTCAAAGTCAAAAGTGAGGGGCACATATGTTCTGTCATTCTAGAAACAAGACCACCTTCCTAAAGAGAGTTTGTGAACAGAGTAGTGAATAACACTAGTGTCATGTAGAGAAGGGTTGCCAGTTCAATGCCCTACTCGGGTGAAAACACCCTTTTTAGGGTGGAATTTTTATTGTTTGAGCCCATGCCCCACAAAAGTGCACAGGCCTGATTCTTTGTTAATGTATAATCTATAAAAATATACACTCATCATCAGAACAATAGCTGCACCCAGAAGGAGGTGTGGGATTGCAGTGCTGTTGGGAAGGAAGATAAAGGTTACCAGGAACAATACATGATGATACATTTAGACTGATATGATCAATATTTATTGAGCTACACATACAGAAGTAGTGTATCTCCGTATGGTGTCGGGCCGCCATGTTTGTTAAGGCAACATGTCAGACGTCTCGGTATGGAGGTGTAGAGGTTCCTAATGGTGTCCTGTGATAATCCATCCCATGCAACTTGAATATTCTCACACAGTTCCTGCAGATGGTGCGGTAGAGGTGGAGGTGGAGTGACACCAGGCCTTCTGGACGTGTGACGCGTGACAACAAACCGTTCATCTTGACGCTGACCACGGTGCCTCCATACACAGATTCATTGGTCGTCTCCACCAAGACAAAAGCGGGACTCGTCTGTGAAGATGACCCGCTGCCGTTCTGAGTCACTCCATGACAGTCTGGCATGACACCATTGCAGTCTTTGGTGACGCTGACGTGGTGTTAAGAGCAGTCATCATAACGGTCTGTGTGCATGTAGTCCTGCGTGGTGCAGCCGTCTGCCAATGGTGCTGGCACTAACAGGATGACTCATGGAGGACACCACTGCTCCCTGAATGTCCTCGATTGTGGATGCTGGGTCAGTCAGGTACAGCGATAAGGCCCGTCCTTGCTTATGCCACATGCGCGGCCAAAACATGAAACTTAAATCATTTGCATGTCTCCTGATGACAAAAGTTTAATTCCTGTTAGTTGACTCCTTCTTTTGATGATATGCGAATCCTGAGGAATCACTAATTGCTTGACAGCACTAGTTTAATTCTATATATGGAAGTACTGACAGGTGGATTTACAGCTGTATCTTTGGCCTGCGGTAAGTTTGATGACGGCAGTAATGTGTCAGACTGGTACTGATACCAGTGAGTTGTAATACACCTCAACAGCTGAGAAAGATGGAGAGAAGACAAATGGAGAGCAGAGCTGTACACAGCAGCAGGAGATCCCCAGCAGCTACTGTACTTACAGCTGATTTTCAGACCATATTCACATGACCCCCAGCGTTACAGCTGAGTTTACACAAGGGAACAGCACCCTGGGGTTTAGGATTACCCCAGCGTGCATCCAGCAGCAGCCTGGAAGGCACATGCATATGTGTAATACAGATACAAACACCATCAAAACTGACACAACATCCTGGCCTTCCCTCACCATCAGCACGCACCATACAAATAAAAACAACTAACTAAAAAACAACAAATAAAAAAACATTTATATAGAAATATGTAGCATCTCCAGTTAAGCAAGTAATTTATTCTTCTGGAAAGCCCCTTCACTTTTAAACTGGACCAATTATGTTCATTTGAAATGTTCAGAATATTATTTTGGGGTCTACTAGAATAGATTTACATGCTTCAATTTTCCCAAAACACAATATTTTTCTCATACTGGACGTTTGCATTCACGCTCTGTCTAAAACACTGTTAGAGCGCCTGTGTCTTTAAGCCCTGCCTCCCCATGAGCCCAGTTTGGTCTGACTGGTCAACCACCAGAGTGGCATCTTACTACAAGTTCTGCCCCTGAAAGTCAGGTTGGATAACTTTGCAAGCTAGACCAGAGCAGGACGTTTCAAAGAACTGAGGGCATGCCAAGCTGGCCAGTGTTAATGATTGGCTAAAAGGAGTGACTGCATTTGGGCGTGCCAAAGACCATAGTGTGAAGGAAGTAGCTGAATCTACAGGCGTACGGTCATACAGGTCTACCAGTAGTGGCTAAAATCCCAGTCTACAGGGAATCCTCCTCTGAATCGTGCCAGGGAAGGCATCCACCACATCTGGCCCAACTGCCCAATTCTTTGATGTACAGTGTCTGAACATCGATGTGGCCTACATCCAGAAACATGTCCAGTACATGCCAAACCCAATCACAGCCGTTATACGTGCTCGTGGAGGTATTAACAATCTATAAGGTATGTTGTAGGTCCAGGTGAGCTTACATATTAATAGTCATTCATGGTGGAGGGGAACATGCAGTCTGATGTAAGACAAAACAGCACCCCAAGATTACAACATTACAGATCTCAGAGCACGTGTAGGTTCATAAAATGGCTACATTGCAAGCCCTGGCTCCTATCACCACCACTGTAGGAGATGAAAAGCTTCTCTGCATTAGTCCACTCGAAAAACCTGCAGCATTCTTCCTTAATTGCAGTTTTGAACATTAAGATTGCGTCAACAAACTCCTTCAATCCAGAAACGCAAAGAAAATCTGCTTTCCCATATGGACCCTGTAAAATGGAACCTGTACAAACCAACAGTACAGCACACACAGCTGTTTCAATACAGCATAACGATTTTTTCAGCAGGCTCAATCATCCAATGCACATTCCTCTCTGGTTAGCAAAGGATGTTTGTGCACTTGTCACTGCAATCAGTTTAAAAATATAAAGGATTTGATAGTTTTATCCAGCTTGTCTTAGAGCGTGTTGTTCTTTGCTGTTTCTGGCATTTTCCATGCAATAAAATCGAGTTACAGGCCTTGACAGGGCATTTCAGGACCTTTCAACGTCACCGCGTTTTTGTACATGCTTTCATCCAGCTGCGCGCAACCAACGGCAGAATGGCGCAAGCAGCGGTGGCCTTATGCTCTTATCCATTCAACACAGTAATTCAATCAAACCTGCAGTCAAAATACCAGCTGTGTGGAAATACCATCTCTGTAGTCCTCCATGACCTTGAGTCAGAGAGATACTACACCGCATTCTCAAAGATCTGACGGATGCACACATGCGCACACACGCACACGCACACACGCACACACTCACTCATGTAGCTCATCCATCTTTCACTTCAAATACTCAGTCTATCTTAAAGGGAACTACAGCGGTCACTGTCTTCCTTTTCTCTTTCCATCTCTCTATCTCTGCCTCCCGGAGCATGTTCTACATTATTCCTGTTCATTCCCCAACGCAAACTCTACCTACACACACACACACACGCATAAACGAAGAATGTGTGAAGCAGTAAAGGATACTTTCTCTCACACAAACACACACACAAACACACACACACACACACACACACACACACACACACACACACACAAAAGCCACACACAAACACCTGCATACTATCTGTATTAGTTTTGGGGATTTCTAAGTATTTGGGAATACCTAGTGGAATCACTGCAGGCCTCATGTTACAACATTATAGCAATACTTCAGTCAAAATGTATTATTATTGTCATTTTGCAATATGCTATATTACATATGTAAGTATTGCAATAACATATATTGTTATATATTGTGATTTATTAACTGTTTTCAAACTGCAAATTATGTCCCAAAGGAAAACCTTGCACTGCTGTAGTCACATAGGAATCCACTGCCCTCGACACACACACACACACACAGACACACACGCACGCACGCACGCACGCACGCACGCACGCACGCACTCGCACACACACACAAACACCTGCATACTATTTGTATTAGTATTTGGGATTTCTAAGTATTTGGGAATACCTATTGGAATCGCTGCAGGCCTCATGATACAACCTTATAGCAATACCTAAGTCACAACTTATTATTATTGTGCTATGATATGCTATATTACATATGTAAGTATTGCAATAATATATATCCACTGACCTCTACATCCACACACACACACACTTTCTTTCTGATGTGCAATTCATATAATAAACTACTGATACTTGGTGTCCATGAATCAATACAATATTGCCACACAAAATAGTGATAATATGCTGTATTAATTTTCTCCCATCGCTAGTATTTCTATTGTCCTTCTTATGCATTAATTATAATGCCTGCAAGTTAATTACCTTAAACCCTCATAAGTGGATCAGATCCACCTGAGGGTCTGATCATGTGGTTCAACAGAAGCAATTTGGCCTCAGACTTCTGGACTCCACTGGATATACAACAGGTTCTAAAAGTTAATGCGTCCAAAACATGTTAATATAAACTGTTAGCCACTTATCAATATTTACTATTTTATTATAATATTTTTTATTATTATTATTTTTAATTGCATTAAAAAATCTGTCTGAATCCCAGAATGTTGCACTCTGTGTTGCTATTCCTGAAGTCCCTACTGTAGCCCTCTGATTCCGGTACACCCTTTTACCACAATGTTGACCACAGCTGTGGTCATGAGAGGGTGAAGGCCAGCACGTGCCACCTACCACTACAGGACAGCTCAACATGCTTCGAGAAAAGCAGGAACTTTCAATTCCCTCAGCTAACAGATGTCCGTACTGGCAAGTGACTGATCTTCTGGTGATTCCACCTTCCCCAGAAGGCTCACTATATAGTAAAAAGACAAATACAGATTTTATATGGCTCATAAAGCAGTGCATTCAGCAGACCACACTGGACAGTGCCTCGGAGTCCTGTGGATAAATCAATAAGCAGCAAATTCCCTCAAGAGCTTCCATAATAACAACACATATCAACACAACCCACATCAAATTGCATTTGGATTATAAGTTGTATATGGACCTTTATACCAAATTAGATCAAAATGCTACCACACAGTACAAGGACTATTTAAAAAACTATTAAGAATTCAGTTTTCACTGTGTTTTACCTTGATTAAGCAATCAGATATTTACTAAGAGTATGTTATAATCTATTTAAACCCAAAACTTTAATAGAGACAGGAGTAAGCTAATATTATATACTACAATATATACAAAATCAACATTTAAAGGTTGCTTTCTATTGGAGGGTTGCTGCCCCGAGCCCTAACCCCTAAACATTGATTATAATTCTTGAGATATTTTTAAATTAAAGCTAATATATTCTATTTTATCATTAATTCATTTTTATGTTTTCACATCACTAACGAAACGCAAAGAGATGTGGTCCGTAGGCAGTCCGGAGTCTTATTTTAGCCACATCCCTGCATTTTAGAACAGGAACTGAGAATGCATCCCTGTCCCTCATGGCCACATGGCGAGCACATCCCATTGTTTTGAAATAAATGTGTCTCAAAGACTGAAATAAATCAGTGAGTAACTGTACAATCTGTCACTACAGAAAAGTATTTTTAGCTCTAATAAATTATTTTTAAAAATCTGATTTTTGTTCAAAGCTGTGTTCACTAGCCACATGCAGGCTTGAGTTTTTGAGCTCTAAATTAGCTAAAATTGTCACCAGCGAAACCGTCAATACTGAAGCATTTTGCTAAAGTTCTGGTAGTGGCTAAATGGAACGTTTCATCAATTTTACACTCACTGGTGGGAACATGAAGCTGTTCTCATTGAATGTCGGTGATAATTTGAAACTGTGTCACATCATCTTAAAGTTAAAACTACATTACATGGTATTTATGTGCATATGTGTGTGTGTGTATATATATGCATGTTTATGCATATGTATGTGTATGTGTAAATATACACACACACACACACACACACACACACACGTGTATGTTTATAAATAAATGTTTATGTGTGTGTGTGTGTGTGTGTGTGTGTGTGTGTGTGTGTATGTATTTCTGTATGTATGTATGTATGTATATTCGTGTGTATATAAATGTGTGTGTGTGTGTGTGTAGTAGGTAGTAGTAGTAGTCCTCCCCATTACTGATGTCAACTGTCTGTAAAGCACTTTGAGCTGCCAACGGTATAAAAGGTATAAAAGGTGCTCTATAAATAAACATTTGTTATTATTATTATTAAAAGTAGTCAATACATCCTGACAAAGCCAGCTAATATAGCTTTTACAAAATGCACTGAAGAAAGAAAAAAAAAAACTTTCCAAGAGATACAATATAAGACACATTTGTGTAATTAACCACACAAAAAAGCCGTTTTTCAAAGCCAAAAGTATTTTTTTTAACCAAGCCCAAATCTTAACCCCAGTAACCATTCAGTGTTAAACCAGGAAACATGTAGCTTGTATAAAAACATTTTTCCAAAGCCAGGAGCATTCCGCTGTAGGTTAGTCCTGCATTTCTGTGCTTTTCCCACAAAGTCAGGAAATATTTGCTCTGAAAAATGTATGAAAAGAAACAGAACACACACACATGCACACACGCACACACACACACTTTGTCCTCTTCATAGCTCAATCCCAACACTCACACTCACTCACACACACACACACACACACACACACACGCACCCTCTTCCCAGGCATTCAATCTGACAGTCCTTTTGCCATTGGGGTGGCTTGTTTTGACTGCTCTTGTTTAGAAGGCTGCCAGCCTGTCAGGCTGCTTGCTGCACGGCCTTTCAACTCCTGTCAGGACTTACAGCAGCTAATCCTGATGCTGTGAAAGACCACAGAAACCAGCCCAAATCATATTACACTGATCCCCATCACCAAGCCTCATTCATCATCACCCACCTCAACCCCCCACCCCCCCTCCACCCCCAAAAAGCTTTCTTACTACCTGTTTGAATAACAGTTATTTCAGTCGCCTGGCCTTCCCACTCCATTAGCTCCACCTACGTTATAGGTGTGTAGATTACCGTCCGTTATTCAATATACACTCATCAACAAAAGAATAGCTGCACAAATAGTTGCACCTAGAAGGAATCAACCGAGGCTCTCGTTACTTGAATAGATCTGAGCTCAAAAAACTACTCGGTTCTTATTCTAGCACTTTCCTTGTGATGAGAAAGAGGAGAGTCTGTAGTTCGTAAGGTGAGTTACAAGTCTTACACCACAGAAGAACAATAAAGTTCGGTGCTCTTAGCTAGCTAACATTAGAACCTACTAGCAAAGCCAAACTTGTCCTTTGCAGATACCTGATATAGCTTTTAGATCAGAAAAGGGCTGACGACAACAGCGAACTATCTAACTAAGACAGCGCTAAGATCTAGATCTAGATCACAGATCTAGAATGATAACTGAGTAGCGTTTCCTCTCAGCACAGAGAAAGATCTAGAACGATAACTGAGTAGCGTTTCCTCTCTCAGCACAGAGAAAGCTAGAACGATAACTGAGTAGCGTTTCCTCTCTCAGCACAGAGAAAGAGCTAGAACGATAACCGAGTAGTGTTTCCTCTTCTCGACACAGAGAAAGATCTAGAACGATAACTCAGTAGCCGTTTCCTCTTCTCAGCTCAGAGAAAGAGCTAGAACGATAACTGAGTAGCGTTTCCTCTCAGCACAGAGAAAGAGCTAGAACGATAACTGAGTAGTGATTCCTCTCTCAGCACAGAGAAAGAGCTAGAACGATAACCAAGTAGTGTTTCCTCTTCTCGACACATAGAAAGATCTAGAACGATAACTCAGTAGCCGTTTCCTCTTCTCAGCACAGAGAAAGATCTAGAACGATAAGTGAGTAGTGTTTCCTCTTCTTGACACAGAGAAAGATCTAGAATGATAAGTGAGTAGTGATTCCTCTTCTCGACACAGAGAAAGATCTAGAACGATAACCAAGTAGTGATTCCTCTTCTCAGCACAGAGAAAGATCTAGAACGATAACCAAGTAGTGATTCCTCTTCTCAGCACAGAGAAAGCTAGAACGATAACTGAGTAGCGTTTCCTCTTAGCACAGAGAAAGATCTAGAACAATAACTGAGTAGTGTTTCCTCTCTCAGCACAGAGAAAGTGCTAGAACGATAACTGAGTAGCGTTTCCTCTCTCAGCACAGAGAAAGATCTAGAACGATAACTGAGTAGTGTTTCCTCTCTCAGCACAGAGAAAGCTAGAACGATAACTGAGTAGCGTTTCCTCTCTCAGCACAGAGAAAGAGCTAGAACGATAACCGAGTAGTGTTTCCTCTTCTCGACACAGAGAAAGATCTAGAACGATAACTCAGTAGCCGTTTCCTCTTCTCAGCTCAGAGAAAGAGCTAGAACGATAACTGAGTAGCGTTTCCTCTCAGCACAGAGAAAGAGCTAGAACGATAACTGAGTAGTGATTCCTCTCTCAGCACAGAGAAAGAGCTAGAACGATAACCAAGTAGTGTTTCCTCTTCTCGACACATAGAAAGATCTAGAACGATAACTCAGTAGCCGTTTCCTCTTCTCAGCACAGAGAAAGATCTAGAACGATAAGTGAGTAGTGTTTCCTCTTCTTGACACAGAGAAAGATCTAGAATGATAAGTGAGTAGTGATTCCTCTTCTCGACACAGAGAAAGATCTAGAACGATAACCAAGTAGTGATTCCTCTTCTCAGCACAGAGAAAGATCTAGAACGATAAGTGAGTAGTGTTTCCTCTTCTTGACACAGAGAAAGATCTAGAACGATAACCAAGTAGTGATTCCTCTTCTCAGCACAGACAAAGAGCTAGAACGATAAGTGAGTAGTGTTTCCTCTTCTCGACACAGAGAAAGATCTAGGACGATAACCGAGTAGTGATTCCTCTCTCAGCACAGAGAAAGCTAGAACGATAACTGAGTAGCGTTTCCTCTCTCAGCACAGAGAAAGAGCTAGAACGATAACCGAGTAGTGATTCCGCTCTCAGCACAGAGAAAGATCTAGGATGATAACCGAGTAGTGATTCCTCTCTCAGCACAGAGAAAGATCTAGAACGATAAGTGAGTAGTGTTTCCTCTTCTTGACACAGAGAAAGATCTAGAACGATAACTGAGTAGCGTTTCCTCTTCTCGACACAGAGAAAGAGCTAGAACGATAACCAAGTAGTGATTCCTCTTCTCAGCACAGAGAAAGATCTAGAACGATAAGTGAGTAATGTTTCCTCTTCTCAGCACAGAGAAAGATCTAGAACGATAACCAAGTAGTGATTCCTCTTCTCAGCACAGAGAAAGATCTAGAACGATAACC
>CM067498.1:3353478-3382658 GCA_034552555.1 Semaprochilodus insignis
CAGTGGTCACAGGATGCTGTTGGCTGGATAGTTTTGGTTGGTGGACGATTCTCAGTTCAGCAGTGACACTGAGGTGTCCAGTAGCACTGCTGTGTCTGATCCACTCACACCAGCACCACACACACTAACACACCACCACCACGTCAGTGTCACTACAGTTCTGAGAATGATACACCACCCAAATCATACCTGCTCTGTGGTGGTCCTTTGGGGGTCCTGACCATTGAAGAGCAGGGTAACAAGGTATACAGAGAAACAGATGGACTACAGTCTGTAATTGTAGATACAAGGAAGTGTTTCAAACTCCCATGAATGTGAAGACATGGACTGAAGAGACTGATCCCGGGCCAGCTCAGATAAATGATGATCCTACACCTGTAAAGAAACACAGTGTGGCTCTGTTCTACTGACTCACCTGCGTTTCTTTATTAAGGCTTTTATGTACATGTTCACCTAGTCAACTGAGGATGTGAACGTGTGCTCATGAACTACCGCTGAGATCACAACAGACAATGACATAATATGGAGGGAAGATGCTTTACCAAGATCATATCTAACCTTCAATCTGAGTCCAAACGGACCCTGACATCACATTTCTCTGCTACATTATTCTAATCAGTGTCATCCAGTTCCCTTTGATTAACAGGAGGTGGCTGCAGACTGATCTGGATCTTCTTGTGCCACAACTTCACATGCTTGACACCCAGCAGACTACAAGCAGTGCTGCAGAATGAGGGGTGACTTGGATCTTGGAGAGCCCATCTTATGAGATCTTATGAGCTTCAGAGGTAATGTGAATGTGGCTGTATTTGCTAGTTTAGGACTTCATACCATTCATCGTCAACAAAATTCATATGCATAAAATGCATCTACACAATGAATTACCAGTTGAACGTCAGCTGTTCCTGGAAAGAGGACATACTCTGGCTGTATTTGAAATGGCATACTACATACTATTTGCGTACTAAATCTGCCTTAAAGTAGTATGTAGTCTGCAGTATGCAACCAAACTGTAAACCTGTGGTGTACTGGAGATCCCCGGATGGTGTTCTACTCCATTCAGATGTTCTAGTATACAGGGGGAGCTATCCTCATGGTGTACTGCATCCCTTCATGCACTACGGCCTCACCAGCTCTCAGCCTGCTTCAGCCAGAGAAAATGGCGGCGGATAACACTGGGGAGCAAAACGCAGCCGACTCCGAGTATAAATGTGGGTGTAGTGATTGTAGTGGGGTATGTTTTCATCAGAATGAGCCTCAGAAAGTTAAAATATACAGCTCTGAAGATTAATAAAATATGGACTGAGCAGCATTAGCAACAGCTAGCTCTAAACAGTGGATACAGTAATAACAGCTCTGAGGTAAACGTGAGGTAACTGGTCATGTGACTGTAGGTTAAAATTTGTTACTGTACTGTATACTACACACAGGGGGCGTATACAGTATGCAGTACATACTGCTGTAGTATGTAGTATAGTAGTGTGCCACTTCGAATACAGCCTTTGTCCACACTGGAGTAGTTTGAGCAGATCAGCAGAAAGCTAACCAGCTAAAGGCCAATTTACTGTCCAGGCTTCAAGTGTCGGCTGACGGATGCTGCAGCACTACAGGCTTTCAAAGTCCTGTGCCAGCAACAACATGTTTAACCGTCACCCGTATTGAGCAACAGTATCATTTCAAGCCTGACAGACCAACCAGGAAATCCGTCTGCAGCACGGAATGCCTAACTAGAATTTCAGTTTCAGTTTCATTGATTCGTGATGGCTTGTTTTACTGCATGTTGCTGGTCTGATTTATAAACACTGCACTCCCTCCGTGCCACGTCTGGATCGCTCTGCATGTGCTGCCTGTGTGAAAGCTCTGATAGCATTCATTCATTCATCTTCTAAGCTGCTTATCCTTCTAGATCACAAAGGGTGCTGGAGCCTACCCCAGCGCTTTCTGGGCAGAAACACTCAGGACAGGTGCTCGAGGGGCCAAACTGGAAAGCCAGACGTTCTGCAATGCACTTGCCACAGAGAGCAGCTATAAAGACATTTTCACAAGTATGGATAATATAACATGTACAACAATATGAGCAGCTCGCTACTTTCCGGTGTATGATCTAATAATGACAGATTAAGACGTAAATTCTGAATTCCTTTGTTTTGCCCCTCCCCCCATGTTAACCCATGTTGTACATAGTGATATAAGCTCACCGGACAGAAAATGAGTCCCCTTGCGTGTTTAAGGTGGTAGTAACTTCAGGCTGGTCGCCGCACTGGGATGATGGGGCTATAAATCCCTGCGGGGTGTGAGTGATGGGATCCATAGATTGGGAAGAGGTGGTACAGTGCAGTGAATGTCTCGTTCCATGTGTGGAAAATGGCTCCAAAGCAGATGTTAATGATTGGCTAAAAGGAGTGACTGCATTTGGGCGTGCCAAAGACCATAGTGTGAAGGAAGTAGCTGAATGTGCAGGTGTATGGAAGCGTACGGTCATACGGGTCTACCAGCAGTGGCTAAAATCCCAGCCTACAGGGAATTCTCCTCGGAATTGTGCCAGGGAAGGCATCTACCAAATCTGGCCCAACTCTGCAATTCTTTGATGTTTGAGTGTCTTTGATGTGGCCTAAATCCAGAAACTTGTCTGATGAGCTTACATACTGTAGATTTTGGTGAGCACTTTTGTCGCTCCCCGACTATAAATTGGCCTTAACATTACAATAATAAAAAGTAGACAATAAGTGAAAATTGCAAAAGATTATGTTGTAAAGCTGACCTCAAAATCTAATAAGGTGCATGAGTTAACCTTGCTTGCTTGGCCCCAATATACCATGGTTTTCTGGCTGCATCTGAACCCACAAGAACTGTAAGCCAAATAAAGTTAATATGGAATAATGCATTTCTTTCATGCAGGTTCAGAATTCTGTTGAGAGATTAATCACAAACATTGGCGCATGCGCGCGCACACACACACACACAAGCATCCCAATAATAGAGATTATTTACAGTTTTATTTATTTCCACATTTGTATCATGTTTGAATATCAAGGCATTATCTAAACACGTGTTACATAATGCTGGGCAACGTTTTCATGGTTTTTAAAACACTGGCCTCACTGAATTGAAATTGTGAGTTAACTGACCTATCCGAGTTCAGCCCACAAATGTGTTCTCATTGGTTACTTTGGTGAGACTGGACAGGCTTTACGGAACGCCAACAAAATCGAATCTCTTAAACCTAATGAATTTAGGCTGGACCTGAACGTTTGGGACAGCTCATGGGACTTCTTTGCCCGACAACAAACACAGCAAGAGACAAAATCCAAACGCGCAGTCACCGGAGATGCATACAAAACACATTTAATGCCAGGTGTAAACAGCTATCCATCTCGCTGTCCACTTACGATCAGATCACTCGGGACTGAGGTTAATACCGTGTGCCAACAGGGCCTGAGGTGGTGCGCCTTGAGCACACCTTGAGCACCAGTCTTGCAGGTTTTGCACATATTGAACCAGAATGAAATCCACACACACAGGTACAGGGACAGTTAGGAAATTGTTCATAGGAGAAAAAAAAACAACAACTAGAGAAAACAATAAAGCACATACTGTGATGGCACCAGGCATCGGCAGTTCACCACAAAGCACCAGGGAGACAGCGGATCAGGATCACTGTTCTTTCCGAACCAAAAAGCTGAGTCTGTGCATCAGTATTCCTCTTTTCTCTTTTGTCTTGGTCATCTTTTTCAAGGACGAGTGAAGCTTTTGTATGAGTCTTGTACGGACAGAAAAGTTCCTCTACAGTTTTAATGCAAAGGCAGGGCACCTGAGAAACAGACACATGTTGAGAATACACACGGTGTGCCTTCTTATGCATCCTTAAGACCTTCTCAGCAGTACAGTTCTCCAGTAAAGCATTATTAAGAGCCTTTTCTTTCCCAAAGTTGCCCATTTCTATCCTAACAATCCTCACATCCTGTGTAGACACTAAGCTAAAGATCCCTACTATAGCAGATTCCAGGTGCTTTTCCATTGAGTAGTGCAGTGCGTCACAGTACGGTTACTAGTCCAGATCCAGAAGTGTCTGCACGTTGCCCGTTTCGTACTGTACCCATGTAAGCAGGCAGGGTTCTCTTCAAGTTCTGATTTGCCTTTTCTCTGCATTTGGTTTTATGAAAGGAGTCAGATAGATAGTAAAACAAGCTGGAAGGGTTTTTAGAGATGATGGTTGACCCGAGTGATGATGCATGATGGGCCTGTAAGCATTATAATTGGTTTGCACCATTTCTTGCCGCCCCCATACACTGTAGTTGGATACACTTGGTACCAAAACCAGAAGAGAAGCCAAATTCAGCTCTGGTGCACGGGTACTGTACGGTTCACCTGGCAGTGGAAATCATGACTAAATGTGTGATCACAGGTTTGTAGTTGTACCATACTGTATCGCACTGACTGGAGGGAAAACACCTGTATAGGGCTCTTCTACTGAGTATTTTTTTTTCACACCTTACAGGTACAATAAGTAAGAAGTGGTTTATCCATGGCATTTAAACAAATAGTCAACAAATATCATTTACAAAATGTTACCTTCACTGCTGATGTGATCAATAAAAGTACAATCTTCTTTAGTGTGCGATGTGGCTTCTATTATTTGGGAGCCACAAACTTAGCACAACCTGCATGCTGAAATCAGCCCACACCTGCCTCAAACCTCACTCATCATCAAAAGAATAGCTGCACCAGAAGGAGGTGTGGGATTGCAGTGCTATTGGGAAGGAAGATAAAGGTCACCAGGAACAATAAATGATGATACATTTAGACTGATATGATCAATATTTATTGAGCTACACATACAGAAGTACTGTCTCTCAGTATGGCGTCGGGCCGCCGTGTTTGCTAACCCAACATGCCAGACGTCTCGGCATGGAGTTGTAGAGGTTCCTAATGGTGTCCTGTGATAATCCATCCCATGCAGCTTGAATATTCTCACACAGTTCCTGCAGATGGTGCGGTAGGGGTGGAGGTGGAGTGACACCAGGCCTTCTGGATGTGTGGCACGTGACAGCAAACCGTTTATCTTGGCGCTGATCACTGTGCCGCGGATTTGTTGATCATCTCCACCAATACAAAAGCGGGACTCATCACTGAAGATGACCTGCTGCTATTCTGAGTCACTGCATGACAGTCTGGCAAGTCACCATTGCAGTCTTTGGCGACACTGACGTGGTATTAAGGGCAGTCGTCGTAACGGTCTGCATGCATGTAGTCCTGCATCGTGCATCGTCTGCCAATGGTGCTAGCCCTAACAGGATGACTCATGGAGGGCATCACTGCTCGCTGAATGTCCGCAACCGTGGCTGGTGGGTCAGTCAGGTACAGCTGTAAGGCCTGTCCTTGCTCACTTGATTCATTAGCATGTCTCACGATGTCAAACCTACCCACCAAGTTTAAATCCTGTTGGTTGATTCCTTCTGGGTGCAGCTATTCTGATGAGTGATGAGTGGGCGAATAAACAGTTTTTTGCTGTTCAGCAGTTACGTAAATTCGATTTTTGCCCAACTATTTATTAGGGCAGTCCAGCACATGAACCCACTTCTTGTTAATGGTTACCAAATCTTCAACCAGCAGTACTTCACCCTACTGTGATGCAAAGTTCTACTGAGAGTCGCCTTAACAAATACATCTCCATGTTTATTTCAAAGATCCGTTTATCTACAAGCATGGCTCCCAGTCGTCAGCTACTAAAACTGTACTAACCCTTCATAAACATTTCATTTATGTGCCGTGTTTAGAGTATGATTACATTTAAATTAACAAGTAACACATGAGGTATTCTACTAACAATCCTATATAAAGACAGAAGATGCCATTATTGAAAAACTGTGCATATCCAAGTATGAAAGGCAAGATCGACACTTTGAAACAACTCTTGGTCAAAAGAAACACAAATGTTGTTGTTTGTTTGTTTTTCCAGAGATGATGAAAAAAGGCCATAAATGAACCGCACACAGTGGTTGTGATGAACACTATGGATCTGCTGTAGTAGACTGAGCTGTTATAGACAGAGCTAAACCTCACAAGGTTGTTGATAATACAACAGGCTGGATTCTCAGCTGTATTTCAAGCCCAGTTTGGAGCACCGAGGAGCTACTTTCACAGGTTCGGCACAGTTGAACCGATGACCTAGCCATGTGCCGCACCATTCAGCTTAATGAGTTCAGGTTAGGCTTTACATTAGCTCCATAACACAGAGCATAGTGCTAAGCTCTGGACTGTATTGTTGTAGCTAGCTGAAACTAGGTAGGCGGGACCAACTAACATGGTTTGCCACCATGCCAAACAAAGCGCTTCTGATGTTTCCAGACCTACTATAGTGAGGTCTTTCCACATTCGGAAAAGCTACGTTCGGAAGTCAATTCCCAATGAATAACGTTCCCGCCAACTGTTCTGTAAAGCACAACCAAAGATATGTTTTTGTGGGCAAAGCATGGATAGATCAATCACCTTCAGCTCCAGGCCACCTTAACTGAACCTACTGTGTTTTTGAGTTTCCAGACTCATACTGTCACACATAAACCTCAATAGTCCAAGACTGAGCTTAAACTGCATCTGGGAGATCAGGCCTTATATGTACACATATACTATAGGTATCAGAACGCATTCAAACATCATTCAGATTAGGTGAAAACAAAAGACTTGGCCAGTATGACTTCTAGTATAGGCTAAGAATGCAAACGAGCATCTTTAAAACACAACTGAATTCCAGGGGCAAGACAAAGATTAAGCCTAGTCTTGGCCTAAACAAACAGTCAACCAGGCTTAGTCTGAGTAGAACAATCTATGCATATGCATAATTTACTAGATATTACGAATACATATAGCATAATCTGTACACATAGCGTCATTTATTGTTGTATCCAAAGTGGAAACTTGACACGTGGAAATGAATCTATATAGAAATATATCATGAGCATAAGCAGGACTAAGTTTCTGACTGGCCACAAACCAGAACTACTAAGACGTGGCAGTTTGTGTGACTTGTGAGGCGCCGAGCACGTAATGCTCGGAACGTGACGTAAAGACACCATGACATCGGCGATACAGACATTCAGTTTGTTTTTCGTTCCGTGTATGACGAACCTGAGAGGCCCCTGATGGAAATAGAAAAAACTGGAATGCTTTAGAGACCATCCTGAAAAGCACCTCGCCTAGCTGTAGCACCGAGCTGACCCTTCTGAGAAGGTATGTTATCACGGACCAGGAGCATGAAAGACGATCGGTTGAGCTTGTGGGAACCTGACTCTACCAGAGAGCTGAACTTGCCCGTTTAGCTGATGCACGTTAAGCCAGGCATACACTCTGCGATTTTAGCCCGATTTGGTCAGAGCTGACTGAATTTCAGCATCCTCTGACGTTCTTTGACATGCAGCGTGGGAGGGAAGGGGATATTCGCTTAACTGCCTGAACAAGCTCCGATTGAGCAGTCGGACCATCAGATGAATTTCTGACATGTTAGACATTTTGGTCGCTTGTCTCACAGTTTGAGAAGATCTCATGAGCCGATTTATCAGAGTCGCACCCAACACCACAACTAATGCTCCTACAGAGCTGCACACACATAAACAGAGGCAAAACAGTCCATATTTGCAGAACCAGCATCAGTATATGCAGACTGAACTACAGTGATGTTTTTTATTGTCTGTGTAGTTCACCTAGTTTTCAGTTTCCGTACAGTGCAGTAAAGTTAGCAAAGCGGTTGTAGCACAGTTGGTTTGTCAGCGGCTGAATCCCACATGCCCCCCTCCTTCCAATGTAGTGCTCTATGTAAGTTCCGGCTTCTACTCCAAAACATTTGTCCAGTATGGAAATGTGTGCACATGGCTGAATCCCAAGTGGCTGTGTATTAGACATACGATGCACTGTTGGTTGCCACGTATGCAGCCACTAATCCTACGTGGTGTAAGGAGGAGGGAGTCATCTGAGATTCAGTGTTTTTGCTCAGTACTCAGATGCGCAGCGTGTTGTTGTGAACGAAACATCTTCATTGGAAAATGTCTGTAGACGGAGCTGAGCTGTCCGTATGGGCCGTGTTCCACGTGCAGTGTGAGCACCCACGTCGCGTCATGTGAGTCAGGCGCAGCATTTTCATGCAGTGTGAGTATATAAATCGCTGGTTTTGTCCGTACACGGTGAGCGATTCAAACATGCAGTGTGAGCTGCCAGCAAACAACAAGATCGTACCGTGTATGCCTGGCTTTAGGGCCAGCAGATCTTAGTTATTTAATCACGGGCTAGCAAAATATCGGCAATAACGGGCCAACTTCTCTGAGTCAAATGTATGGCAAGAGGTTCAGCATTTCTGTAAAAATCAGTCCCAATAAAAACACAACTAAGGTGTAAGAAATAAGGCTTTTGTTATCTAAAGAAAAAAAAAAGATAGATGCTAAAATAATTGTATAAAATGCATAAAAAGGAAACAGAAAGGAATCCTCCTTTTAGCGGCCATTAAAAAAAGAGAGGCGTGTTTAATGTTCAGAAGGAAAAAACAAAAGGGGAAACCAAATCACACAGCGACAGATGAGTCAGCGAGAGGGAAGAAACCAGGAATTATGGCTGAAGAAACAAAAGGCCATTTTAGAGTTCCACAGACGGATTTGCTTTCTTCTCGGATTCCCTGCACAGCTTCCCTGCTCAGAGCTCCCTGAGAAAAGACGAGTGAGGGAAGGATCTAGAAAACGTGAACGTGAGTCGAGTTGAGGGAAGGCTCTGGAACGAGGTGAGGAAAAAGAAGACGTACCTCCGATCGTGGCGCGGCACGTTTACGGACACCCACGGAAAGGCCTGAGTTAAGACTGTGAGTTTCCCGCTAATCTCTTCTCTAAACGAGGATATTGTGAAACCGTTCCACCTGGAGAGACGGCGGCTGCCGTTCCTCACACGGGCGAGCTCCGTTAGAGAGGCGTGCTTGGATGTACCAGCTCGTTTCCTGGTGCCCATTGACCTTCACGTAAATGCACAGAAGATAGGAGGGGGCGGGGCTTCTGCAAGACCTTTTGAAACCAAGGTTCAAAAAGTTGCCCTCTTGAATGATGAGCGATTAATGAATTATGAATTAAATTATGCAAGGAAAAAAAAAAATAATAATAATAAGGATCCTTTAAACAAATGAGGTAGTGGCTGGGAGAGAAACATCCTCCAACAGATCAAATCATACTTTAAAAAAGCTAAAAGTACAAGTATAGTATGCTTTTCCTTCACTGTTACTACTTTCTTCAGCAGTCCCTCTGTTTCTTCATCTCCTCGCTTTCCTTTATTGGTACTTCATATAGTCATGTGTATAAATACACTGAGGTTAGAAATGCGCCTGCAACTTAAAACTCCTGAGAGCTCCTGTCAGGGAATGTGGTTGTTATTTGTACTGGTGAGAGAGAGACAGTGTGTGTGTGTGTGTGTGTGTGTGTGTGAGAGAGAGAGAGAGAGAGAGAGAGAGAGAGACAGGAACGAAAGGAAGAAGTATTGTAAAAAGTAATTGAGAGAGAAACTAAATCTCTAACAGTGTATGAACACACCAAGTTAGAATATGGGTCTAACTGTCCAGGACCTAGTCTCGTGGGGCCAGGCGTGATCTTCTAGGAAGAACATCTGAGGACAATCCTGAGAAATTCTGGGCTAAAAGTGGGGAACATGTTTATTAAGGTGGAAACAACCCCTGGAACTTCTAAGCCAATCTAACCCCTCATAAAGGCGGAGCTCTGCCAGGGGGCTGTGGTATGTTCGTCCACTTAGTAATTCCGATAACTGCAGGAAATCTGATTTTGTCTGTTTTGCAACCAGCCAAAAAACCCACTGAAATGAGATGTGACCTAAACATAGGTTAACACAACTTCCGTAACTTCAGTCTGTGTTTTTTCAAACGTCGAGCTCCAGAAGTTTAACAAGTTGTAACTGGATTGTGAAAATCACAATCACGTCTGGCATCACGGGACTATCTACGATTGTGAGTATGTGTGTGCATGTGTGCGGATGTCTGTGTGTGTGTCTGCATGTGTGCGGATGTCTGTGTGTATCTGTGTCTGTGTGTGTGTGTGTGCATGTGTGTGGATGTCTGTGTGTGTGCATGTGTGTACATGTCTGTGTGTGTGTGAATGTGTGCGCATGTCTGTGTGTGTCTGCATGTGTGTGGATGTCTGTGTGTGTGTGTGTGCATGTGTGCACATGTCTGTGTGTGTCTGCATTTGTGCGGATGTCTGTGTGAGTCTGCATGTGTGCGGATGTCTGTGTGTCTGCATGCGTGCGGATGTCTGTGTGTGTCTGTGTGAGTGTCTGCATGTTTGCGGATGTCTGTGTGTGTGTCTGCATGTGTGCAGATGTCTGTGTGTGTCTCCATGTGTGCGGATGTCTGTGTGTGTGTCCGCATGTTTGTGTGAGTCTGCATGTGTGCGGATGTCTGTGTGTGTGTCCGCATGTTTGTGTGAGTCTGCATCTGTGCAGATGTCTGTGTGTGTCTGTGTGTGTCTGCATGTGTTCGGATGTCTGTGTGTGTGCATGTGTTCACATGTATGTGTGTGTCTGCATGTGTGCGCATGTTTGTGAGTCTGCATGTGTGCGGATGTCTGTGTGTATCTGTGTGCATGTGCATGTGTGTGGATGTCTGTGTCTGTCTGTGTGTATCTGTGTGTGTGTGTGTGTGTGTGTGTGTGTGCGTGTGTGCGGATGTCTGTGTCTGTGTGTGCGCATGTGTGCGGATGTCTGTGTGTGTGTGTACATGTGTGTATTGATGTCTGTGTGTGTGCATGTGTGTACATGTCTGTGTGTGTGAATGTGTGCGCCTGTCTGTGTGAGTCTGCATGTGTGTGCATGTCTGTGTGTGTATGTGTGTATGTGTGTGTCTGCACGTGTGCGCATGTCCGTGTGTGTGTGTGTGGGTGTTGACCCTGAGACAGCAGGAGGCTGTAGAGTGTGGCAGGGTTGTGGGCTCTCTCAGTGAAAATCTACAGCTGCTTTTCAGGCACTGATCTCTGATGAGTTTGTTAGATTAAAGGAATAATCTGACGTGTTTCAACCTAATCACCATCTGCGGGATCTGTCTCGGCAGGCCGGTCGCCATGGGCAGTTTCCCGGTACCTAGAAAAGAACTAAAATTAATGATCAGATGCTCCTGCCGCATATGTATATGCCCAAAAAGGTTCAACAAACTGAGTCGAAGTATTTGATAAATATGAATAATTCTAGAATTTAGAAGCTCTGGTAAATTACACCCACACATTTATTAGAACAGTTTCTATTTCTGCTATTTCTGTTTTCAAAATTGAGAACTTATGAAAACATACGCAATAGGACTACTTCTAGGTTGGTCCTGCGGCTTACTGTATTTGCTTCCTTGAGCTGGGAATAAAGCTCAGTCTGGGCTTCTCCACTGCTCCAGGATGGGAGATCCAGATCATGGACTAGAGTAGATTCGATTTCAGGGCTGATCATAAACCAAACAGCGGTCCCAACCCTAAAATTGGGTCATATAAACGCATGAAAGTCATTGTGGCAACTGGGTTTACGCTGCAGACCCAGTAGACGGCGATTAGGTTGGAAAACAGCTGCAGTATTCCTTTAAGTCAACAGTGTATTCCACTCTAGCTCCCTACACTGACTGATCCTAGACCTCAGGATCCTCTGCCTTCACTTCAGAGTAAGAAAACTCCAACGTGACGATATTTATATATAGTGAATATATAAAGTCGCGTGTGCATGTAACTATGTATATCAAATCGATACATACAATACATGCGCACATTACCCCTTCCCAAAAAAAGTGCCACTGATATGCAACAAAACGCATACCCATGGTTTCTAGAGCTAAAAAAATATTCTGTATGTACATACATATAAAACAATGGAACAAAGTTGCAACAGAGAAGAGGTGGACACTTGGCCCACAGAGAAGAATGAAGCATCCTCCATTTGGGGGTGGGGGGGGGTGGGGGGGCCCACTGTCGAGGCCCCTGCCTTCACAGAAATCCATCCTAGTGTTCCATCTCCTTTGGTGGGATTCTGGGAACACTGACTTGTTTCCTTCCTTTGAGCTTAGGGGCACAGGTAGCCGTGTGCACCTGAGGTAGACTGGACAAGGCCAGACGTGGTGAAGGCTGGAGGGGACAGGGGCAGTCCAGGCTGAGACAGAGCCTTCCTTTTGGGGCAGAGTCTGTGATCTCCGTTCTCTAGGCCTTCGCGCCCAGACTTCAGGCTCTCGGGGGAATGGAAACCATTGGTGAGCCCCAGCCCCTCGAGTTTGGCCCCTCCCACAGTCAGCCCACCGCTCTCCAGTGGCCCGTTGTGATTGGAGAGTACCTCTTGGGTGTGGTTAGAAAGTGGTGGAGACGGAGGCCGGGTCTCCGGGGCAGAAGAAGAAGAGGCAGGGTTTGTTGCGGGCGATTGAGGTGGAGCCTCCTCTCCGTCAATGGGGCCCCGAGAGACAGGAGACCCTAAAGAGAGGTCAGTGTCACTCTGAACCCCATTCACTGCTTCAGACAGCTCCGAGTGCACTATCACTTCTGCCTCCACTTGATTAGAGCCCAGCGAATGCAGATGCTCCTCATGACTGCTCTGAAACACAGAAATACACAGTTAGGGTCAACACCTTCCATGTAGGTGCACTTTGGAGGTATACAGTCAGTGACTACAGACCAAACACTTGAGAGACTAATTTCTTGTCCCGCGATAAGCCACCCCATGCAGATTTTGCGGTTCCTGCAATCAGCCTGTGTCGTACAGCCGTCTGTCTATGGCGCTGGCACTAACAGGATGACTCATGGAGGGAACCGCTGCCCGCTGAATGTCCGCAATTGTGGCTGTTGGGTCACTCCGCGCATGTCGGACAATTAGTTGGTTCGAGTAGGTCTCCCAGATCCTTCATGTCTCTGGTGCGTTCCTTCTGCTATCCGCTGCCGCCAACAGCATGCTATGGTAATATCTCTTCAATGGTTTTGGCATGTCGATAAGACCATCCCGCTTCCTGGAGCCCTACAGTGTGACCCCTCTCCAACACTTCCAACTGCTCGGATGGCTTTCGGACTCTTCTCCAAGGTATACGTTGCTTGCAAAGGATGCTACCAACACAACAGTACGAGTCAGAACGGAAAGCACACGCAACAGGACGACCTTATGAAACATTCGCATGTCTCATGATGTCAAAGCTGCCCACCAAGTGTCATTCCTGTGGGTTAATTCCTTCTGGGTGCAGCTGGTCCTGCTTTTCTGGGGTATGATAAATGAGTCGGCACACATCAGTTTGAAACTGTAGCCAGATCTCAATTTCTGTCTGATGGAAATACTTACTGAGGAAGTATCTGCTGATTCCCAATTCACTGTGCATCCTGACCGTCTTTCAGTACTTTGTGCTACACTAAAGCATGGCCAGCACGACACAAGATCAAGCTCACCAGATTTTTTGGAAGGAAAATTAAACCAACGTTCCCGTCGCAAATAGCCTCGGATATAGTGCTATAAAGTGTTGCTCCTCGCACCGGCACAAAGATGATTGCTCACCAGGAACGAGGGGCCAAATATGGCGATTTCCATTCGTTCCTTATCTTTGTTTATGTACGCATAATGAACGAAACTCACAGCCTTCTATTCTGAGAATGAGGCATGCCTAAGATGGGCGTGAGCCGTTCATCATGCTAATGGTCATACTAAGAGACTTTACTGCATTTGCTTTGAGCCCCATTTGGAGAAAACATTGGCTCATTGCAGCTTCATCCTCCATTCTCATGCACGCTGTTTACAGGTCTAATGGCGGGAGACGAAAGAACAGGAGGAAGATGTAAATGTCGACGGGGGAGATAAATCAGGGCCAATACAAGGTGTGATGAAAAGCTATATCAGGGATTAATTTGATTTCCTTCCTGCTGCCCCCTTGTTTGTGTTGGAGTGTGTGTGTGTATGTGGGGTAATTGGTAAGTGGGATATGAGCTGCAGTGCTTCATTCAAACCATTTCACCTGCCACATACTAATTATCTATATGTCATTTTCACCGGCTGTTTAATGTTAATGACTTTCTCTACACGTTTCCTGCCCACAAGCAGCACTGCTCAATCAAGCCTCCCCTCGGTGTTCCACCACACACATGCACAACCGCGCACACAGCTTCATCTCGCCATATGATTAAAAATACATCATGTCCATGGAAAATGTATTTTCACGCTTCGGCAATCATAAGATGAAAGTGCACACACAGGCACACACACACATTTGCACCCTTCCATCTCACCTTCTCAGCGGCTGGAACGCCCCGAGGTCCGTTAATGAGAGAAGGAGAGTCCTCTGTGATTGTGTCTCTGTATCTGGTGATCCTGTTGGTCCAGTCCCGGCTGACCGAACCGTTCCAGGTTGGCTGGATGCAAAAACACAAAGTGGTTTAATTATGCACAGTACTGGGCAAAAGTCATATTCATATTCAGAAAAAGCAGGAAGCACATCAAAAAAATTAAATGACTAAATATTAAATCAGGTTTTTAGGATTCTGTGTGTGAGTAACAACAGACATGCACATGTGCACGTAAAGGTGATTATCTCACTCTAGTCACTTTAAATAAACTCACTTCAGTCACTTCACCAACCCAAGTTGGCAACCCTGTTATGCCATCTGGTGGGCTCAAACCCTTCGTACCCTACAAACTGCTTATTTAGAGAGTCTAAGGCCCAATCCCATTTCACCCCTTGCCCCTAACACTTAGCTCTACCCCTCCGTTTTGAGTGTTCACATCTAGGGGTAGGGTTGTCCCGATTGTTGTTGAGATGGAGGGGTAGGGCGAAGTGTTAGGGCTTAATGGCCCTTCAAACGGAGGTTTTTCAGAGGCACACTCCAAACGGAGTGTTATGAGAAAATTCCCAGAATGCCCTGCGAATCATCGGCAAGATGGCTGCACAAGCGACCAAAGAGACCCATAAATATGAGTACTGTGTCTGTTAAAAAGCCGCTGTGCTGTAAGATCACCACTGTAACAGTGTTTTATGGTCATTTTCTTCATAACACGTGTTAAAATTCGCTGGTAATACGCTGATGTCTTGGCGCTACCTAGCGAAATTTCCCGTTCCACCTTAAATGGTGCAGCAGTTACATTCTGGTACCTGAGGCTGCTGCACATTTAAGGTGGAACGGGGAAATTCGATCATGAAGCTGGTGATTAAAAAGCTCAGTTCAGCTTCATATCACCGAAGACTTGGTGGCGATAGTAAATAATGGTCATCCGCCTCTTTGAGGTCATATGATGCCCTAAATGTATTTGAGCAGTGAGGAGCTGAACTTCACCCTCCTCTGCTGTCACTGCAGACCGGCAGGGTCGCCTACAGAGCACCGCTAGCAGCCTGTTAATGAAGTCGTGTAGTTTTTTTGTTTGTGCTCTTGTTTATTGGGTGACTCGTTCGACTGATTGATGTGTAAAACTGAAGTCCATGCTTTCCGTCTGTTTACATAGAAGCCGCTGACGACACCTGATGACGTATCCGGTTCTTGAAGGGTTGTCCCATTTTATGGGGGGAAGATTTCAACCACTACCCCTTATAACTCAGTTTCAGGGGGGAGGGTTACAATCGAAAACAAGGGGTGGGGGTAAAAATAAGAAATGGGATTGGGCCTAAGCCTGCAGTCAGACTGATGTATTCTAAAAGGGATACGGACAGCCTAGTAAACACCTACAGGAGTTTACAAACCTCACCTTTGGCTCTGCAGTGTCATCACCCGTTCCTACACTACCCATGAGGCTTTGTTGCTCGTTGGGTTCGGTGAGGGGTTGAGACGGGTCCTGGGCTAGGGGAGGCATCAGGGTCTCCAATTCGTGGCAGTCGGTACAGTCAGACACGGCAGTAGACACAGCGTGGCCACCCCTGCGGTACTGGGAGCTCAACACACTGGGCTCCAAACCTCCTGACGCCTCCCTAACAGAGAGAGAGAGAGGGAGAGAACTGGTTAAACGAAGTGAAAGCCAGAAACAGAAAAAGAGAGTGAATACAGATAATTAATAAAAGTATGAGAATCATGTAGATCTGTTTCAGTTGTGAAGCTTTTGTGACTGCGCCCTCTAATACCCGCTATGACATTCTGAACTGGCCAGTCAATTCTTTCATTAGTAAATGGAATATCACCTGAAGCCATCACTCCTAACGACGTTCCTATCTTCTCGACCACTGGATAGGTCATTATCAACCGCCAACCAAGAGGCTAATATGCTCGCTGTTTGTTAACGAGGTTACATCAAACGTGTTCCAATAACAAGCCTAGCTGTCAGAGCCAATTCTCATTGGCATCTATGCAAAGTTATGCAAAATTATTGAAATGTAAAAGGTCAGATTTATGTATATGTAAATGTGGCGCTCCTTTCATATTTAAATGAAAATATAAGCCGGTGGTTTTGCACAATAACTGGAAATTCCCGGAAGACGCTGATTTGCGTTTGCTGGGATTTCTGTGCCAAAGCTCAGCAGAGTGGCTCTGCCTTTTGTTTGGCCTTCGTTTCTGCTCACTAGGCATGCAGGAGTTCTAATAGAGGCAGAAGCAACCAGCCATGGCATGAAACACACCCCAACATCTGCCTGTCGCCCTGCTGCTCCGCGCTGATAGAGACACTTACGCAAACACACACACACCCACCCACACGCGCGCGTGCGCGATTGCTGTGCCGGGGCACCTGCCATTGAAAGTAGCTCTACAATTCTGTCCTTGTAGATTAGGGATAATATCAGTAAACAAAGCACTCCTGCCAAAGACCTTCTCATCGTATTCATAGAATGTCCATTAGAGTCATTAGCGCCACTACTGGTGTTTAAATATCATAAAATCATAATTCAGGAAGGACTGATGCACATGATAATCTAGAAAATACCCTCATCATCACAAGAATAGCTGCAGCCAGAAGGAGGTGTGGGATTGCAGTGCTGTTGGGAAGGAAGATAAAGGTTACCAGGAACAATAAATGATGATACATTTAGACTGATATGATCAATATTTATTGAGCTACACATACAGAAGTAGTGTCTCTCAGTATGGCGTCGGGCCGCCATGTTTGCTACCTCCACGTCAGTATGGAGTTGTAGAGGTTCCTAATTGTGTCCTGTGATAATCCATCCCATGCAGCTTGAATATTCTCACACAGTTGCTGCAGATGGTGCGGTAGGGGTGGAGGTGGCGTGACACCAGGCCTTCAGGACGTGTGGCGCGTGACAACAAACCGCTCATCTCGGTGCTGACCACGGTGCCTCCACACATTCATTGGTCGTCTCCACCAAGACAAAAGTGGGACTAGTCACTGAAGATGACCCGCTGCCATGCTCATGACAGTCTGGCACTTTGGAGATGCTTATGTGGTGTTAGGCATGGTAAAGGACTGTCAATCAGCAATCGTGGCTGTTGGGTCAGTCGGGCACAGCGATAAGGCTTGTCCTTGTTTACGCCACATGAAACTTGAATCATTCGCATGTCTCTCGACGTCAAACCCACCCACCAAGTTTCACTCCTGTCGGCTGATTCCTTCTGGGTGCAGCTATTCTTTTGATGATGAGTGTATATTTCAAACCTGAAGCGGTGTTGCCAGATCCACTGCTGTAAATCATCGCTGCTGAATTAAAGAGTATCCAGCACCCTAAAGAGCTCTTTCAGTTGGGTAAACAGCTAAAGGATCCAAATGAAGAAACGAACACATACAGACGGTGAGGCAGGTACTGATACACCAATAAGAGTCCTTGGGCTAGACTCCTAACACTACATTGGCCTACCTGTAATATGATTAACCTTGTAAGTCGCTCTGGATAAGAGCGTCCGCTAAATGCCATAAATGTAAATGTAAATGTAAACGGAGGGAGAGATTAAGAAAGCAGAAGTGAGTTTACCGGCTTTTTCCATTGCGGAAACTAACACACATGCAGAGTAGGATGCAGAGAAGTCCGAGACACACACCGACGATGATCCCAGTGACGGCATGAATGTCCAGCTCTGCGGAACAGAGAGAAAAGCAGAGGAGTGGGGGACACAAGGCATATACCGTTAACCAACATGAAATGGTTGCAATACCAAACATTACGCAGTCGTATGCAAATGTCTGATTTTCTCAGTAACACAAACTTAACACATACTCTACGGTTTGGGACGTTGGAGACCTCTCTGGTGGACATGTGTAACTGCAAGCAATGTGTGAAAGAACGTTTCGCAATAGCATTAGAATTTAGAACCATTGGCTATTTGTGCTTGTGCACAGAGGACTTTGACCTTTGCATTTAACCCAGCTGTTGACACACACTAGTGAACATACACATTAGGGGGCAGTGAGCACACTTGCCCAGAGCGGTGTTCAACGTTATCCACAGCCCCCGGAGGAGCAGTTGGCACCTCGCTCAAGGGTACTTCAGTCATGTCCAGTTGGTGCAGGGAATTGAACTGGTGACCTTATGGTCACAAGGCCAGTTCCCTAACCTCCATCTCATGCCTGAACGGTGGTTGTGCTCCGGACTCCTTCCCTGAGAGGATGAACCTGGCGAAGGATGTGTCTTCCAAGGCTGCGAGTGAATTGTCTACTACTCATATCTCCATCAGTATATAATGCTGATTTTGCATTTGAGCCCTAGAACTCATATCATACAGTCTGCGACTGTGACATTAACCCCCAACAAATTCCACCCAAGACTGACTAAATTATTACTTCAGGGTTTACAGGGTGACCTGCAGCAGCACGCTCCCCCAACATCTATGTAATCGCACTCCCCCATACCCAATAGGTTGTTGGAGGTCAAAAGAAAAGCCTGAAAGAGACTCTGGACTCTACTATACTATGTTTTGCACATGTTTCTATGTCCAGAAGACGTACAGTTCCTTCATCCCTGGTTCTTCATGTATGCTTTTTGACTGGCATTTGCCACAATTTGCCACTGTTACCAACATCAACATTACTGTGCATAGTTCTGTGATTTTCATGATTTATATATTCATGTATTCAGAATTAGTAAACATTTGCTACTTGGTTAATTTTACCACAAATAGGTGGATGTATGAACAGCAATGATATCAATGAGGAACACAAAAAGAAAAGGAGTTATTGATATTTATAATAGCAACATTAGGGGTCCAAGAACAGAACCTTGAGGGACTCCACCATGAAGAACAGCCGTGTCGGGAACACAAACACAACTATCAACATACACAAACTGTGCAGTGAAACACTCACATATACACACGCACTAATAAACACACACTAGGGGACAGTGAGCACACTTGCCCAGAGTGGCGGGCAGCCCGGAGAGCAGTTGGGGGTTAGGTGCCTTGCTCAAGGGCACTTCAGTCACGTCCTGTTGGTTCACGGGATCAAACCAGCGACCTTCCCGTCACAAGGCTGGTTCCCTAACCTCCAGCCCATGACTGCACCCCATGTACGATGTATTCAAAAAAAGGATGCGGCGTGTTTCTGATACAGCTGTTCTTCATGGTGGAGTCCCTCAAGGTTCTGTTCTTGGGCTCCTAATGTAGCTATTATATATCAGTAACTCCTTTCCTTCCTGTGGTCCTCACTGATATCAGTGATGTTCATACATCCACCTATTTGTGGTGACATTAACCAATTAACCAAGTAACATAACCAATGTAAATGTAAATAAATTGATATTTGTCCATCATGCATAGAGTTATTTCTTTTCATAAACAGGATTCTACATGGACTTTAAATTCAGGTTTCTTTTTGTAATGTAGTACAAAAGATGTTTTCATCTTTTCATCATTCGTGTATCTTTTTTCGTACCTGTTTAAGCCTTGCTTACCCTCACAGCCTCTATCTCCTTATTATCATTTCACCCTTGTTCTATTTTGAATAACATACAAGGGGTTTATAACTGCCATAAAAAGAGCAGGGCTGATGGTGTAATCACTGGTTTACTCAGTACATTCTGCCAAAATTACACTGTGTCTGATCAATATAAACGCCAGTCTTATTATAGGACCCGATGTGTGCGACGGTGTGCGTGTGTGAGCCTCACTGCACCACCTCCCGCAGTCGAGTGGATCATAGTTGTTGAGCGTTGGTAATGGCCGACTTTGTGGCAGTCGAGAAAAGAGGCACGCATATTCTCAAACCCAGCCACACAGCTTCAATTACTTACTACCTACTCTCACAAATACACCCACACACACTTCTCTCTCTCTGTTTTCCTCCCGTAGCCTGCAACTAAATCAGCACATAAGCTGCGCCTTACGGCTGTAAAGCTAGAGGCCTGGCTGTTATTGCACTGCAATAGCTGCTCGAAGCAGCAGCAGGCAGTGTGGAGAAGGCTGCAATTTACCAAGCTGCTGGAGCTGAACAGAGTTTGCAGCTTTGCTTATTAGTCCCGCAGGAAGAGCAGAGGCAGCCCCAACAAACCCAGCACAACCACCACTCAAAGACCAGTGTGAGAGAGCCGGAGTGATGAAGTGGGCGTGTGTGCCTGTATGTGTTGTGCCTTGAATGAAATAATGGGAGTACTTCAAGTAGCTCGAAAGCCTTGATCGATTCCCACTCTGGTTTGAGAAAGACGGCACTGGAGCGGTCCATGTACTCACCGTATTTCTTCGGGGGTGTGTGCACGTCCTTTACGGGAGAGAAAGGCCCCACACCCACCTCGGTGCACGCCCCCATCTTAAAATAGTACCGCGTTCCGCTCACCAAACCCAGAACCTCGGTGCTGGTGACAGATCCTGACGAGTGGAGGAGAGAGAAGAGAGGAGAAAATATGAATGAAAGGAACAAGTCTATCCCGAAATAGCACACTCTCTCATCGCGAGCCGTGTTTTGGTGTGGAGAGTGTGTGAGTGGCTGAAGTGCTTCATTTAAAATAGCTCATTTTCAAGTTTAGTAGTTCATATTTACGGTATTTGGCCGACACTCTTATCCAGAGCGACTTACGAGTTTTGGGAGTCTTAGGGCAAGGTTCTCAACCTGTGGGCTGCGAACCATCACCAATGGGCCATGAAGTACCCTCCAGTGGTCCATGAGCTTGTAGTAAGGGGGAGGCAGCAGTTTGTAGTTGACCAGTAACGTCATATATAGTCACGTTAGTGTTATATTACGTATATTAATATACACTGCCTGGACACCACCTGGATTTAACTAAGCAAATAGGTAAGAGCCTCCCATTGGATAATTACTGCATGGGTGATTACGTTTCAGCTGGCAACAAGTTATCGAACCCCAACTGATGCAGTGAGTAGCTTCTCGTTTGTTAAACAACCATGTCCAAAGACACGTCCTGTGGTCGTGGAAAAGAGGGTGAAATTACTGGCATGCATCAAGCAGGGAAAACATCTAAGGAGATGCTGAAACTACTAAAATCGGTTAGGAACTGTCCAGCGCGTTATTAAACAGTGGAAGGACTGGGAGGATATTTATGATGCCCTTCAGTCAGTTTTTGATGTTCCTGTTCCTAAAGATCCTTTGGTGTCGCTGCTAGGAGCTGTTCCTCAGGAGCCAGATCTATCTCCTTCATGTTTTATTTGCAGCAGCAATTAAGGGTATAACTGTGAACTGGCTCAAAACCACTGTCCCAACGTATGAATCTTGGACAGAGCGTCTATGGATGATACATAGTATGGAAGAAATAACATATAACTTGAGACTGCAGAAAAAAAAATTTGTTAAGCAATGGAGCCCAGCAATGTTAATAATGCTTTCAGACCAATTGTAATTGAAGTGTATATGACTGTCAATGAGAATGTGTACATAATCATATATTAACATTTATAAGGATGACTGTAAAAAGAATGATAAATGGTGACTATTACTTGATCTTCAATAAACAATAAGTTCAAAAAAAAAAATAATAAAAAAAATAAATAAATAAATAAGTGGAAGGACAGTGGGGAAACATCATGTTCCAGGAAGGAACGTGGTCGAAAACAAATCGTGAATGATCGTGATCGGCAATCACTTAAACGTTTGGTGAAATCAAATGGCAGAAAAACAGCAGTAGAACTCAGGGATGTGTTTAATAGTGAAAGGAAGAGTATCTCCACACGCACAATGCGAAGGGAACTCAAGGGATCGGGACTAAACAGCTGTGTAGCCTTAAGAAAACCACTTGTCAGTGAGGCTAACCGGCAAACACATGATGCACCCATCATGCCTAGTGCCTGCCGTACAGGCCTGTGGGAGCAGTGCTATGATGTGGGGTTGCTGCAGTTGATCAGGTCCAGGTTCAGCAACATTATGTGCCCAAAGAATCAGTCAGCTGACTACCTGAATGTACTGAACCACCTGGTTATTCCATCCATGGATTTTTTCTTCCCTGATGGAACAGGGCATATTCCAAGATGACAATGCCAGGATTCATCGGGCTCAAATTATGAAAGAGTGATTCAGGGAGCCTGAGACATCATTTCCACACAGTCCGGACCTGAACCCCGTTGAGAATCTTCAGGATGTGCTGGAGAAGACTTTGCGCAGTGGTCCAACTCTCCCATCATCAATACGAGATCTTGGGGAAAAATGAATGCAACTCTGGACATAAATAAATGTTGTGACATTGCAGAAGCTTGTGGAAACGATGCCACAGCGAATGTGTGCCGTGGTCAAAGCTAAAGGCGCTCAAACAAAATATTGAACAAGACATTCACTGCACTGTAGCACCTCTTCTCAATCTATGGATCCCGTCACTCACAACCCGCAGGTATTTACAGCCCCATCATCCTTGTGCAGCGCCAAGTTGCTACCACACAAGGTGGCTCATTTTTTGTCCGGTGATCTTATATTATACACATAATGAATTATGACTGCATTTATTTACTTATAGATATTTAAAAATACTGGAACAGTAAAATTAGGAAAAGGTGTAAGGAGCAAAAGTATACATTACGCTCACCGTCATGGCTAAGGTTGGTCCATAGGTGATCAGGCTGACTGAGGTTGCCACTGTAGAGCATCTTGTAGCTCACAATGATTCCATTGGGCTCCAAGGGGGGGCGCCAACTCACCAACACTGAGAAAGAGTCTATAGCACTCAGCTGCAGGTCAGTGGGGGGAGATGAGGGTCCTGCAGAACACACACACACACACACACACACACACATACACACACACACACACTTGATATTAAGCGACAATAAGAACACAACTTACCCTTCACCAACCCCCATCCAATCCCCCTTTGGTCAGCCTTTTCTGTTGCCTTGACAATAAATGGCATTGGTGGCGGCCCCCCTCCACTTGGCTGCTCTGACTGGCAGGCTGAGAGTCTCTTTGCCAACCAGAGGGCCAGATCCATCTGGACTTTTAATTAAAGCCAATTATCTCCCCACGACCCCTTCCACTAATCTCTGTACTGTTAACCCGACACACTCACTCTCAATAGAAACAATAGAAACTCATTCACACACACACACACACACACACACACACACATCACCACTCTACACCAACACACATGCACTCTGAAAACTGTACATCACGTAGTAATCTCACTGTGAATCACACTGTATTTAAAAGACCAATTTCAGTCTTTTAAACCACCTACCTACCAGACAGTAAACACTGTTCTGCTGAGATTTCAAATGGGTACTCACGGTCAGCTAGCGTGGACTCTTCCACTGTGCCACTGAAGGGGCCGCCCATGTTGATGCCGTTGGACTGCACAGCCAGTTCATAGCGGGTGAAGGGCTTTAGTGCCCCCAACAGGATCTCCTGAGAAGTGCTGGAAAAACAAAGATGGAACTGTGATTAAATACCTCGACCCATTAGACATCAGGTCAGAGCTGGTAAATGCGCACATGCAATTCAGGGGTGCTGAAAATCCCCGCTTAAATAAAAGTACTGCTCTTGTAGTGGTCATTTAAGTACAACAAAAAAATTAGACATATTAGAATTTTGAACTATTGACCAGTTGTGCTTGCATCCTCCTGTATTACCCATCTCTGTAATGAAACACACATATACACATGCTCAAGTAAGTACACGCACTAGGGGGGCGGTGAGCACACTTGCTTGGAGCAGTTGGCAGCCCTATCCACAGCACCCAGGGAGCAGTTGGGGATTAGGCACCATTCTCAAGGGCACTTTAGTCATGTCCGTTCAGGGGATCGAACCAGCAGCCTTCTGATCATAAAGCTGGCTCCCTAACTTCTAGTCCACAACTGCACCACTCCAGCTGGTTCCCTAACCTCCAGCCCACGACTGCCCATGCTCCACCCCACGACTGCCCTTGTTCCAGCCCATGACTACAATTGTGATTGCCCCTGCTCAAGCACATGACTGGCCCTGCTCCAGACCCCAACTGCCCATGCTCCAGCCATGTTCAAGGGCACTCTAGCCATGTCCTGTCAGCTCAGGGCATTGAACCAGCGACCTTCTAATCACAAAGTTGGTTCCCTAACCTCCAGCCCATAAGTGCCCCTGCTCCAGCCCATGTCTGCCCATGCTCCACCCCATGACTACCCCTGCTCCAGCCCTTGACTGAGAGTGCTCCAGCCCATGACTGACCCTGCTCCAGCCCATGACTGACCCTGCTCCAGCCATTGACTCCCCCTGTGATTGCCCCGCCTCTAGCCCATGACTGCCCCTGCTCCAGCCCNATTGACTCCCCCTGTGATTGCCCCGCCTCTAGCCCATGACTGCCCCTGCTCCAGCCCACAACTGCCCCTGCCCCAGCCCACGACTGCTCCAGTTCCCTAACCTCCAGCCCATGAGTGCCCCTGCTCCAACACATGTCTGCCCCTGCTCCAGCCCATGTCTGCCCCTGCTCCAGCACGTGTATGCCCCTGCTCCAGCCCACGTCTGCCCCTGCTCCAGCCCATGACTACCCCTGCTCCTGCCCATGTCCAGCCCTGCTCCAGCCCTTGACTGACCCTGCTCCAGTCCATGATTGCCCCGGCTCTAGCCCATGATTGCACCTGCTCCAGCCCATGATTGCCCCGACTCCAGCCCATGATTGCACCTGTGATTGCCCCGCCTCTAGCCCATGACTGCCCCTGCTCCAGCCCACAACTGCCCCTGCCCCAGTCCATGACTGCTCCAGTTCCAGCCCATGACTGCCCCTGCTCCAGGCCATCAGTTCCCTTGCACCAGCCCACAACTGCCCCTGCTTCAGCCCACGACCGCTCCTGCTTCAGCCCATGACTGCCCCTGCTTCGGCGCACGACCGCTCCTGCTTCAGTCCATGACTGCCCCTAAATATGTAATTTATTGGAAAACTAATGGAGTAATCAACTGTACGTCTGCAGTCGCAACCTATCAGCTTACTTTGTGATATAGTGCACAACTACTCATCTTTGTGATCTGTGATTTGTATAAAGGTCTATATTAAACTACATCCACGGTCTGATGATTCTATAAGACTTCCTAGTTTATCTGTTTCCAGGAACGTAGTTTAGTATTCCTCAAAGGCTGTGCAGAGTCTATTACGGTTTAATTCAGTTACTTGATGAAGAGTCAAAACAACATGCAGATTAGAAGTGTAATTTAGTGACACACAGTAAACACACCCACAGCCTTTAAACTGTATATAAATGAACTGATACACATGCAGAACATTCCGACTATTAAAACCATTTACATTAATTGATCCGCGGCATTACATTATCTGTGATACCACACGGCAGCAGAGCAGCAGGAAAGTCTGTGTACATGTTCTAGATTTGATGTCCATTTACTACTTATGTTAGCCGTTTTCAGCTACGGTGACACATGACACGTCAGTGGTAAACTCCATGAACACTGCAATAACATGAGCACACAAGTGTGTGTCATCTCTCACCTGGTGTAGTAAGAGACGAGGGAAGCATTGCGTGTGCCGGCAGGGCTGCAGCGGATGGTGTAGGTGATGATGCGCGTGTTACTGAACGGTGGCTTCTCCCACCGCAGCCAGATGGAGGTGGAGCTGTTGGCCCGAGCTTTTACGCTGCTGGGGGGCAGCGGTGGGAGGTAGTCCGGTGGTCGCGCTGCAACAAACACACATACATTTATAACAATAACTTACAAATTAGTACATCTGTTTATGGACACAATCTTAAACGTGCTATATCTCTTCAATCCTTAACATGACCCTACCCATGAACCTGACCCTGACCGGTAGCCTGACCTGACCCTCGATTTTTCTTAATGCTAAGTGCCACACACTAATAAACATAGGAAAAAGACAACTAACGCAGGCTACAATATATATATAGCCATAATAACATTACGCCTGCGCAGTGCTCACACTGAGGATAGTGTGGGCCAGTGATGGAGCAGTGACAACTGATAGAACCTGATGAATGTATGTGATGAAGCCCAGCTGGCTGTGGCACAACTGCCCCATACGGAAATGGCTCTAAAGAAAGCCCACAAAACGGCCACTCCTGCGGTGGAGTCACTCCGAGGCCTTGCAGTGCTGTAAGTGCTAGTATGAGACAAGCGACACTCTGCAAGGGGCAGCCCAAGACACAAACGGCTGACGCAGGGAACGCTGCCTCTGCTCCTCATCTGAGGAAAAAGGGGGGCACGCAAGGACTTCAGCTCCAAAGCAGTGCAGGTATAGGAGAAGTCATTGACTTGCGGCACAAAAGTTAGGGGGCAAAGTGATCCTTGTGTCATAGACATAAGCACAGAGAATGCCTGTCTGTTCTGAGAACAGAACTGTCGTAACAGAGAGAATTGGACTTGCCACACTCCCCAATGACTCAAACGCTGGTTGTGAGAGCACCTCCAGGACCCTGGACAGGTCCCATGGTGGAACTTGCTGGAGAGCCCAAGCTCTTTCATGATGCTGAATACCCGCCAACAGGCGCATGCACTGGTAGAAGGAGAGGTAGCTGTGGGAGTAGGCAGAGTGGGCAGTCTTATTCTGTCAAAGGTATTGTGCTCCGCTCCAAGTGGGCCAGTCATTGTAAAACCTTCCTGCGGTTTATCTGGACACCTCCTGCATGTCAACACCACTAGAGGACGGCTTGCTAAGAGGGCTAGCAGGCCTGGTCATCTGAACTGCAGGTAGGATGGTATCATTTTCATCATCATCCTCTGGCTCACCATGCTCACCATCATCCTCACGTCTACACATCATCCGACTCTGCACCTTCTGGACAACTCCAGACACAATGGGATTCTACCTCCATAATTTCTCCCTAGCATGGAGAAGTCCTCTCTGAGGCAGGAGTGCACTGTGTCATGCTTAGATTCTCTGACGTCACATTTTGCCCCTTTCTGGTAAATGTAATAATTTCTTGAAGCTGCTGGTTGCACTGCTTTGCTGCCACACGATCGGCCCGCTAAACCTGCCTCAGAGAGGACTTCTCCATGCTAGGTAGAAATTATGGAGGTAGAATCCCATTGTGTCTGGAGTTGTCCAGAAGGTGCAGAGTCGGATGATGCAACAAAACGTCCAGTGAGCATCAGTTCTGTGAACGGAAACACCTTGTTGATGCGAGAGGTCAATGGAAATCGGCCAGACTGGTTCGATGTTGAACTTAGTTGTGAAGGGGCTGCAGCAGCAGAAGACCAAAGCCACATTCCACTTCTGCCAACCAAGAACAGAAGGTTTACGCTGCAAACACATAGACTGGTCTAATGAACCTCGATTTCTGCCGAGGCACACAGATCCTGGGGTCAGAACTTGGCACCAACAGCATGAATCCACTGACCTAGCCTGCTTTGTGTCAACAGTCCAGGCTGGTGGAGGTGGTGTAATAATCTCTACGAGTGTTCCCTACAGCTTGTAGGAAAGAACCGAGGCTGTTTTGTTCTGGAGGTCCAACCCATAGTGATAATAATAATGAAGTGTGATAATTAAGTGTATTTGCATAGTCATACAGGTATATAGTCTCATGTTGCAGTTTCTTTCATCAATATTACTTTTATTAATGCTACAGGGCAAACCACAGTAGTTACTGAATCACAAGCCAACTTTTATACTCAACAATACAAACCTCGATCAGGCAGTTTCTCCGTCCGGCCCTTCCATACGGCGGGATAGCCTTCGGTCTGTTTATTACAAGCCCACACTTTCACTTCATACAGACGATCTGGAGCTGAAACACACATACACCCCAGTGAAACAACACACATATCCTGTGGGGCTGCACGCTTCGAAGGACACAGTCTACGAAGGCGTGTCCTTCAAAGGCTGCACAGACTGCGAAGGCTGAACTGAAGTGAGACAGTCTGCTCTACAGTGGATTTCCGCTTTGCGTCAGAGCACCGCTGCTCCTGCCCTTACCATAGTGTCACGAAACACTGCTTGTGTCAGCTACCAACACTGGACACACCAGCGCGCAATGAGCTTTGGTATATGTTGGCTGACGAAGGATTCATCCAGTGGAGCAGCCCTCAAAATGGGACGGCCTTGTCTTCAAATGCAGCCTCCGAAGGATGCAGCCCCCGAACTGGGACACAGCTACACACACACAGTTCTACAAAGGCAAACCTCTCTCCATTGCTCAGTTGGGGTCTGAAGGCTAAAGTCTCTCACCTAGGTCTGTGATTTCATAATGCCTCACTCGTTTGCGGAGTCTGATTTGATGAGCTTCATCCACAGGAGTCTCCTCATTGGTTGGCTCCTCTCCATCCACCTCCCGATACGCCAGTTTGTAGCTGGTGATCTGCATATGATTGGGTGGTGGCTGCCATGTGACGTGGAGGGAATGCATCTTTGCTCGCACTTTGAGTTCAGTGGGAGCGAAGAGCACTAGAAGACAGAGGGAGAAGCAGTGCACATGAAATGAATTCATATAGGACATTCAGAGTATGCTTTTTTATTGGTCCATCCTGAGTGAAAACACTATATGGACTGTAGCTCACTTTTCAGGAGCTAAACAGAAACTTAATAGGTCTTAATAGGACAGGGCTTTTCAGCAGGGTAAAACAGAAAGGACCACCTTCTCTCAACTGTCAGAAGAAAACATCTGTACATCACAATATGTTTTTATTCAAACACATATGGGATACTGCAAGTACCTGCATGGTGATCTACAGTAATAAATGGACTGTTCCATTACAATTTATTGCAGTTTGGTATATATAATATCAAATTCAAATTTGTACTTATAGTATTTCGTAGTACACTCATGTCAAAGGAGGTGTGGGACTGCAGTGCTATTGGGAAGGAAGATAAAGCTTACCAGGAACAATAAATGATGATCAGTTTAGACTGATATGGGTAATATTTATTGAGTTACACATACAGAAGTAGTGTCTCTCAGTATTTCTTCGGGCCGCCATGTTTGCTAACG
>CM067498.1:3388880-3410176 GCA_034552555.1 Semaprochilodus insignis
GTGAGTGACGGGATCCATACACTGAGAAGAGATGCTACAGTGCAGTGAATGTCTCGTCCCATGTGTGGAAAATGGCTCCAAAGCAGATGTTAATGATTGGCTAAAAGGAGTGACTGCATTTGGGTGTGCCAAAGACCATAGTGGGAAGGAAGTAGCTGAATCTGCAGGTGTATGGAAGCGTATGGTCATACGGGTCTACCAGCAGTGGCTAAAATCCCAGTATACAGGGAATTCTCCTCGGAATTGTGCCAGGGAAAGCATCCACCAAATCTGGACCAACTGTGCAATTCTTTGATGTAAGAGTGTCTGAACATTGATGTGGCCTACATCCAGAAACGTGTCCAGTACATGCCAAACCCAGTCACTGTGACTAATTTTTTTGTCTGTTTGGCATATTTGCATTAGTATCTAAATACTGTGAAGGAATATTAAATCTTTGCTTATACAGACATAAAAATCAGTCTAACCTTTTAAACACTGCGTTATTCCTGACTGAGCATCTTAAACAGCTCCGCAGGCTTCATGGTCAACTACAACATCTCAAATGGCTAAAAGCTGTTTTTTTGTCATGCAAGACATTTACATTTATGGCATTTAGCTGACGCTCTTATCCAGAGCGACTTACAAGGTCATTCATATTACAGGTAGGCCAATGTAGTGTTAGGAGTCTTGCCCAAGGACTCTTATTGGTGTAGCACAGCATAGTTACCCAGACCCGGGAATCGGACCCCCATCTCCCACATGGGGCGGTAGCTCCTTGGAGGTTAGTGGTGTTATCCTCTGAGCCACACCAACCACATGACCAGGCTTCTGATCCACAGGGAGTCGAGCTGAGATGCAGAAACTGCCGGCCCTAACTTCACATGGCACACGGATCATATGATAAACTGAAAGTCTAGTTTTGCCGGTGCTGTTCAAGATGCTGAAGAGGAACAGCACCGTGTCTTCTCGCATATATTTGTGCTTTGCACACAGACAGTGTGAAAGGCTACATTAACAGGGGAGTCTATGGTGTGCGGCATGGTGCAGCAGGTCATGCGGAACGGTTGTTGCTTCTGGTGTCATATTCGGCTGCGATTTAAACCAAGCATAAGGCAATTACAGTCAAGCCCAAAACAACTTCTAGCCTGTGTGGTAACCTACAGGTGTTAAAATATCTGTACTGAAGTGGTTCCATTCTGGAGGTCTAGTTAATTTAACTCCACCACATTTCCAAGTCTAACATCTGACTGTTCACTCCACCACATTATGGCCAAACCTGTCCTTCCTTTTGGCTTATGTGAGCATAAAAACGTAGCATGTCCAAACGAATGAAGTGTGAAGCGAGCCCACCAATCAGGGTACAGTGGTCACTTTGTTTTGAGCTTGTTTTGACCTGTTGGACAGAGCTTGGTTCTAGCTAATGGAAACTGTTCTCCTTCAGTGTTCTGTGCTTATGATCGTTTGAATAGACGTCAGTTTCAGACTAATTAATGATCTTCTATTAAAGACTGGTGGACTGAGAGACACTAGAGTCTCTTCACCTACACTGAGCTGATTAAGAGTCTTGTTATACTCTCCATACTTAAGTACATTTGAAGGTAAATACTTTAGTACTGTTACTCCAGTGGAGGTCTAAAGGGAGGAATCTCTACTGACACTGGAGGAGTGTTTTACCTTGGGGATCTCTACTACATGGTTTGTGTACTTTGTCCACCACTGGCAATATGACACGGTAGATTTGACAGTGACAATGTTGTGTACAATCAGATCAGTTGGTCTCAGGTTAGAGACTCCACTATGATTCATTCAGTCAAACACTGCTCAGCAGATGAGCCATTAATTCTAGGATGCTCTCACTGAAACGTAGCTTAGCAGGCTCAGCACTGCTCCATATCCAGAGCTCCATATCCAATACCTTTGGGATGAGGCCCAGAACTGATCGTCCAACCTTAATGCCTGACCTCACTAATTCTTGTGACTGAATCCAATCAAACCCTCACAGCAATCTGCAAGCTGTTACTGCAACAAAGTGGGGACAAAGTCTGTTTGGGAGAAGTTAGGCACTCAGCCTGGTTTGATCCCCTGAGCATGTCAGGAAGTCACTGAAGCAGCCTCGAGCAAGGCACCTAACCCCCACCTGCTCCCTGGGCACATAGGGCTGCTCACTACACCCTAGTGTGTGTGTGTTCACTATTGTGTGTGTATGTGTGTTTGTCTTTCCTTGCATTGGCGGTTAAATGAGGACGATGAGCACAACACGTCAATGGTTCGGTTCTAATTCATGAGGTCTCCAGTCAAGTCCTTATAAATGGCCTCAATTTGAGACGGGCAGGTGTCTAAAACTTACTTGGACATATTATAAACATTAAAATCATAACAGTGTATGGTTTACAGTAGTACTGAATAATAAGGATATGGTGAATATCACCATAAAAAGATATACATTTAGAGAAAAGTCTCTCCAACTGCACCCCCTATGGATCCCCGCATTGGCTTCTTACTATGGAAGAACCCATCTTTTGCCAATCAGCTCCATTACAGTCGGGAATTATTCCGACACCTGCTTAAAAGCATTAAGCAACTACATAGAAGCTGTTAGCGGGGAACTGAATAAGACTGGCCCCTAGCCAGCAGGTTCATTTGCCAGGGAGCTGCTTGGCTGAGCTGTAACACAGAGTGGGGACCACAGCGAGGGACACGCTGGTGAGCTTAAGTGGGTTTTTATGTACCTATCAGAAAGCATAACCACAGCAATGAATGATGAGCGACTCCCCTTCTGTTCTTTTGTCTTTTAGCGAAGAGGCCATTCTCGCTTTGGTGAACACTGTCACAACATTCAGAGGAGTGTCCCGCTCGACTTTCCAAAATTTTAAATCAATCGAAACTGTCAGTTTTGGGTGAGTTATTGAGTTAAAACACACACACACACACACAATAGCGGTATCCCTAGTAAATACACTCATTTTCTAAAGAACAACACCCAGAAGGAGGTGTGGGATTGCAGTGCTATTGGGAAGGAAGATAAAGGTTACCAGGATCAATAAATGGTGATCAATTTAGACTGATATGATCAATATTTATTGAGCTACACATACAGAAGTAGTGTCTCTCAGTATGGCGTCGGGCCACCATGTTTGCTAATGCAACATACCAAACGTCTCAGCATGGAGTTGTAGAGGTTCCTAATGGTGTCCTGTGTTAATCCATCCCATGCAGCTTGAATATTCTCACACAGTTCCTGCAGATGGTGCGGTAGGTGGAGGTGGAGTGTATTTGTGCAACTACCTTTAAATGATCAGTGTATATGGTGCAGCCCTCTGAAAGCTCTGATCAGCTCTCATCTGCTCACTAGATTACTAGAGCAAGATGAAGATAAAAAGGATCAGACCTGTTGATTTTCCACCGTTTACGGGTTTTAACTTTACATCTGGCTCTGCTGTCATGTTAACACTGAATGATGGCGCATGCCCAGCGGAAAAACTAAACTTGAACATTTACATTCATGTCACATGTCCGTGAAACAGATTGCTTTATATGACCTGACCGGGGTGGCATGGTGGTGCAGTACGTAGCGCTGTTGCCTCACAGCAAGAGGCACGGGGTTGGATTCCCAGCTGGGGCGTCCAGGGTCGAGTTTGCATGTTCTCCCCGTGTCTGTGTGGGTTTCCTTCGGGTGCTGAAGTTCCTTCCGGCAGTTCAAAGACATGCAGCCAGGTGAATTGTAGGTGCTAAGTTGCCCCCTAGGTGTGACTGTGTGAGTGAATGTCAATGTCGGTGTGTCTGCCCTTCGATGGACTGATGGCCTGTCCGTGTGGTTTCCTGCCTTTCGCCCACTGAATGCTAGGATAGGCTCCAGCACCCCACACGACCCGGAAGAATAAAGTGGTTTAGAAGATAAATGAGTGTGGGAGTGAGTGAGCGAGTGAGAGAATGAGTGAGTGAGTGAGTGATGACTAGGCAGGTGTATGAACAAGGTGCCCACACAATAGTGGCCTCTTGAAACTGCAGCTAGCTAAACTGCCATGACGTAGAACAGCTGCACAAGAACACAACTCAAGCCACGGTCTCAGCAAGGTACTATGGGTCCTTTCAATCATGTAACTTGAACTGACTTAGTGGGCCTACATTCCTCATTTCCTAAGCATTACCCATCACCCCTTATGAACTTTAAACTTCTACCCAACAGTAGCCTCTCAGTGAACCGCTTTCAGTGCGCAGACAGACTCTATACTCTGTAGATGTGATGGTAATTCAGCCTTACAGGACACAGTAGCATGAGTTAATGTATTCCTCTCAGTGACAAGGCTTTTCATTGTTCACTGTCACTCTCTCTCACTCATCTTCCAAACTGCTTTATCCTTCTGGGTCGTGGGGAGAGTTGGAGCCTATCACAGTGTTCAATGGGTGGAAGGCAGGAAACACCCTGGACAGGCCGCCAGTCCAGTGCCGGGCAGACACCCAGACATACACATTCACACACACACACACTCACACCAAGGGGGCAATCTAGCATCTCTGACCGCATGTCTTTGGAGGAAACCGGAGCACCTGCAGGAATCCCCCATAGACACAGGGAGAGCATGCAAACCCCACACAGAAAGGACCCCGGACGGGGCAGCTGGGAACCGAACCCAGGCCCTTCTTGCTGTCAGACGACGGCGCCACCCATTGCGGCACCCTGACGCCCTTTTCATTGTTCACTGTCACTCTCTCTCACTCATCTTCCAAGTTGGCTATCGCAGTGTTCAGTGGGTGGAAGGCAGGAAACACCCTGGACAGGCCACCAGTCCAATGCCGGGCAGACACCCAGACATACACATTCACACACACACACACTCACACCAAGGGGGCAATCTAGCATCTCTGACCGCATGTCTTTGGAGGAAACCGGAGCACCTGCAGGAATCCCACATAGACACAGGGAGAGCATGCAAACCCCACACAGAAAGGACCCCGGACGGGGCAGCCGGGAACCGAACCCAGGCCCTTCTTGCTGTGAGACGACGGTGCCACCCACTGCAGCACCCTGCCGCCCTTTTCATTGTTCAGGCGTGAACTAAACTATTCACCAGTGCATCAGCAGCCTAGAGTACAGCAACATGAGTATCATCCATATCTCCATAAAAACAGTGCAATAAGTGATATAAATGAAGCTGAATGATTAGCAGTTAGCATGCATGTGTGGCGTGAATGCCTGTAAGGTACCGGGGTGGAGTAAACAGGATCACAGGGGTCTGTTTTCATGTGGGAATGAGTGTAACTGAAATGACTGGCTGCATCCCATCTCAGTAAAACAGTCACTTATTGGGTTTTTCGATGCATCTTTAGATTAGCAGCCATTCCTGCATATTCTGGTCAACTTTAAACGATGCTGCCTTAGTTGCTCAGTACTTAGTGCTGCGTTGTTTAACATGCCTTTGGCTGCTGAAGACCCTGCTGCAGCGATGTATTGTTTAAGTTCTTTTTGGCTGGCTACAGAAATCTGTTGTCTGTCTTTTGGCCCGAATGCAGGCTAAATGGCAGCAGAATGGAGAGACTGTGTGATGGCGGTAGGCGAGAACGGTTCCCGGAGATGCTGGCTGAGTAAAAACAGCTGGGTGTTTGCCAGCGGTGCAGTGGCTCCGTTTCAAAACGCTTTGAAGCTGATTATTCGCATTGTGTCAGGATCTCTACCCCCATCCTCTATTCCATCCTGTTTCCCCTCATATCCCCAGAAACAAAGCCTTCTACAAACACCCACTCACATGAGAGCACGCACTGAAGGCTTGAGACTTCTTGAGGCTACTGCCTCCTTGCAATGCTCCCATGTCTTAAAGGGGCTCATCAACAGCAATCCAAGACTGTATAACATACACAGGGATGTGGGAAGGTGCTTTACGCAGGGAGCGCTAAATATTAGGCAGCATATGTGCGACTTGAACAATGATGCCATGCTAAATTATTTGCTTTTAACTATTTGAATTTTTGGATACTTTACATCAAACTGAATTTTAATGAGGCAAGACTGGTCCCTACTTAAGACCCTGTTTACACCTGGTCAGTTCATGCATCCTGAGTGTCAGGATTATGTCTGGATAAGGCCAAACCACATAAAAATGCCAGTGTAAACGCACCCAAGACACATTTAAAACAGAAACAGATCTCATCACTCCAACCACTATAGGAAGTGTCTGAGACCCATTTGAGCCACATGTTCTAGCTGTGTGAACCCGTCCGTCTCTCCAAGATACATATCACAAACCCAAACCCCTTCCCAGTATCACCAAAACACCTTCCCAGTACCACCAAAACACCTTCCAGTACAATTGAAACCTGTTTCCAGTACAACCAAAACCCCTTCCAGTACAATCAAAACACCTCCCAGCTTAATTGAAACCCTCCCAATACAATCTAAACTCCTTACCAGTACACCCAAAACCCTTCCCAGTACAATTGAAACCCCTCCAAGTACAACCAAAACACCTCCCAGTGCAATCAAAACCCTCACAATCTAATCCCCTCCCAGTACACCTAAAACTCCACCCAAAACACCTCCCAGTACAACCAAAGCATCTCCCAATACAACCAAACACCTCCCATTACAATTGAAACCCCTCCCAGTACAATTGATGCCCCTCCCACTACAATCTAAACCCCTCCCAGTACAACCAAAACACCTCCCAGTACCATAAAAACCCCTCCTAGTGCAACCAAATCCCTCCCAGTACAATTGAAACCACCTCTCACTACAATCTAAACACCTCCCAGTAAAATCAAAACCCCTCCTAGTACAACCAAAGCAGCTCCCAATACAACCAACCACTTCCCACTATGAATGAAACAGTGCACAGCTACTGCAGGTTTTTAAAACATATAAATTAAAAACAGATGCAGCATTTTTTTGCAGCTGGTACACTGAATTTGGTGGGTGCTCCTACCTCCTCAGGCACACCCCCCCCCCCTCACTTTCAAACATGAACATAGGACACCGAATCCAGAAAAAAGTGATCCCCATAATAATGTATATTTATTTTAACAGATCGATAAATTCGAGTTGTAGATTTGGTGTCTGATACGGATTATAAGGGGTTAAAAACTCCAATACTACAGTTTAGATTTGGATTGGTTACTCCAACATAATGATTTACTGACAGATATGACTGTCGATTCTCAACTGTCACACTTCTTAAATTCAACTAAATGGCAGAAACCTACAGTCCTAGATAAATAATGGATATTGTAGCTTTGGGGGTCTCACATAATACTTTGCAGTTTTGGGTTCTATTACTTTTTCATCAGATCTCTTCATAAATAGGGTTCTTGTGTACATTATTCATATGCCTAGGTTGAGGTTTGGGTGCCATGATGTTGTTTTGTGTTGAACTCCACTAGTTCAGCCTATAAAGCTGTTATGACGTGAAAGGTAAGTTAACCTGGGTTCCCAACTGGCACAACAGTTTCAGCCTGTCATTGGGAGGATGAGTGTTAATATCCTGACAATGTCACCAACAGTAAATACCAGTCAATGGCTGTATTCAAAATGGCACACTACTATACCGCACACTGCATACTACAGTAGTATGTATTCGCCGTAGGTAACCTTTTCGTCTCGTCCTCCCACTCTGTTATGACCCTTGGATGAGGTAACGTTGTCCCATTCGAGCTCCTTATTGCTTCTTTGGTCTCCTCCCATGTAACTTTGTTCATTTTGTTTTTCGTTGTTGTTAATTCGCCTAGCTAGCCAAGTAGCTGACCGGAAGTTCTAACAGAAAGGCGGAAGAAACAAACTCTTGAAAGTGGGCGTGGTGAAATAAGGTGAATACTAGAACCTCGGACTGGAGTAGAACACCAACCAAGCTGATCATGAGTAGTAGTACATGAGTAGTATGTAGTATGCCATTTTAAATCGCTCTGGATTAGAGCGTCTGCTAAATGCCTTAAACGTAACTGTAAATGCACAGCCCTAATAACTATAGAACAAGACGAAGTGAATGACTAACAGACCAGTTTACATATTCACTTTATGCCAAACCAAAAAAAATAATTCAGATGAATTGAGGCAATATAATTGTGATATATGCATTTTGGTATTAGTTGAGTAGTTGAATAGTTGAGTGGTTGGGAGGTTATAAACTGTAGCTATACCTAATATTTCAGCATTTATACATGAATTTGCTGATATAAAACAATCTATAATTTATAAACGCCTTTTTTCTACAGATATTACAATTTTCATTTTAATCTCACGGAACAAAGTCAAGCCAAAACTTTACAATGTCAGGTGTCATAGTCACTACAATATATGTTCATAAGAACATTATAAGCATCAAAGTTGTACTAGGTCAGCTAAGGTTTTAAACAAGCTTTGCATATTCAAGTCTTATAAAAGCAGACCAACAAATTCATACTGTATGTCCCGTATTACCGGTTAGACAATCTCACTTCACTTACAGCCTGTAAAGACCACTTATACTGCTCTACAAGGTATAAAGTACCTAAAGCCTGTAATGTCATAAAACTCCGTACAGTGTTATGGTGCATTGCAGCATCAGTGTCTACAGTGTTCTTACGGGAAGATGTTATGAGATCTTATGAGGCCTGACATTGTAAAGTTGCATACTCTTACCTTATTAAGTATTACGCATGTCATTATAAGTACTAAAGAGACATTAAACAAGCTTCTGCCAAGTACTAGAAGGTGTTACGTATGCTATATAAAGCCTCATAAGTGCGTTTATGGTGCATCATGAATACAGGATTCATAGGAAACGTTATTGCTCGCTTCTTCAGCACTAACAATTAACATCCCATAACAATGGGATGCTAGGTGTCATGGCAGCATTTCAAGATATTTCATAAAGAGAATCCCACTGTATTCCTCCTCAAATCGGCCAATCAGAGCTTGGGATGCTCCGGTCCAGACCATGAAACATACTTGCTCATTAAACATCAGATTCCTACAGATTCTACATCTGCACCTCTAGTATGCCCTTATAAATAACCACTGGCCCTGAACTGCACTTCAGCTGTACTCGTTCACTAATGCCGCCTTAAATGGCTTTAAACCGTCATCTGAGACACTGTTCCCTTTGGGCTCAATTGTCTTTAGAGAGTCAAATTAAGGCAACAACTACTTCAAACACAGAAGACAGCCGTCTGTCAGCATAGGCTCTAAAACACCCCCCTCTGGTGGCCCACTGGGAAAAATGGAAATGAAGAATTATCCTCAAAAGTCGTGTAATAACTTTCAATTCTTTGGCACAAGTGAAGCAATGCTTGCTTATGGGCTTTCTAGAGATGGCTATATTGAAATTGGACCAACTGATGATAACAGATCAGCTGCGTTCAGTTCCTGAGTATCGCTGACCATCACCGGACGTAACCAGAGCTCTGTGTTTTCTGTTATAGCTTTTCGGGCATACCAATCAGGATGAATTGGTAACACTTCCTATGAATCCTGTGTTCATAACGTGTTATAAGGTATTATAATGCATGCATAATACCTTATAATACCAGGTACAGGCTTGTATAATCACTAACAACTCGTTATAATTACATTTGTACCACTTTACAAAACAAGAGTATGCAACTCTACAATGTCAGGTGTCATAATGCGCTATAATATCTGTTCATAAGATCATTATAAACAGGAATGTTGTACTCAGCTATGTTGGTCAGCTATGGCTTTGAACAAGCTTTGCTTATTCAAGTGCTATAAATGCAGGGCAACATATTCGACTGTATGTCCCGTATTACCAGTTAGACAATCTCACTTCACTTACAGCCTGTAAAGACCACTTATAACGCTTTATGAGGTATAATAGACCTAAAGCCTGTAATGTCCTGGCATAAAACTCTATACAGTGTTATGGTGCATTACAGCATCAGTGTCTACAGTGTTCTTATGGGCGGATGTTATAAGCTGTTATGAAACCTGACACTGTCAAATTGCATACTCCTGCATTATTAAGTGTTATGCATGTCATTATAAGTACTAAAGAGACATTAAACAAGCTTATGCCAAGTATAAGAAGGTGTTATGTATGCTATATAAAGCCTTATAAGTGTGTTTATGGTGCATCATGAATACAGGATTCATAGGAAACGTTATCGATTACCAACAATTAACAACATTAATAATTAAAGTCATTAATAATTCTTTGTGTGACTCTGGCACTACACTAGGTAAGACACGTTTCCATCAAACGAACCCATTTTCAATGAATACATGTGTTTAACCTACACAGCCATGTATAGGTCAATCCATCAAAAAGCATAAACTAATGTGTTGTATATTCTTTTGCATCCTAATGAGCCAATTTAGTATAACAATGCTCTCTATTTTGCGACTAGCCCGTGCAGCATTTCGCCAAGGAAGCCACTTTAGTGAGTTCAACCTATAGACTAAACAAACAGTGTGAACCGACTTTACACTCTCAGATTCTTCTTTATCCGTGTCTTTGATCTGAGTGATTATTTGGACAAAGGGTTTTCGGACAGCGTGCGGATCAAACAGGACAGGTGGAGGGAGGAGGACAGCTTAATACTTGGACCACCATCAAAGCCTCACCCCACAACGAGCCAAGATAAAACAACTCTACTGCAGTTACATCATTTAACCCCATAGACGCTGCAGCTACCAGAGCGTTAACCAAACAATGAGTCCCCTGTGACTGAAACGTCCTAATAGCATGTAATACCTCCACCAGCACCAATAACAGCTGGGACTGGATTTGGCATGTACTGGACAAGTTTCAGGATGTAGACCACATCAGTGTTCAGACACTCTTACATCAAAGAATTGGGCCAGATTTGGTGGATGCCTTCCCTGGTACAATTCCGAGGAGAATTCCCTGTAGACTGGGATTTTAGCCACTGCTGGTAGACCCGTATGACCGTACGCTTCCATACACCTGCAGATTCAGCTACTTCCTTCACACTATGGTCTTTGGCACACCCAAATGCAGTCACTCCTTTTAGCCAATCATTAACATCTGCTCTGGAGCCATTTTCCACACATGGAATGAGACATTCACTGCACTGTAGCACCTCTTCTCAATCTATGGATCCCGTCACTCACACCATCTGCAGGAGTCTGAAGTTACTACCACCTTAAACATGTAAGGTGACTCATATTTTTGTGTGCTTATGCAGATGAAGAGATATGTGACCATGATTTGAGCTGGTGTTACCAACTTTATGTCATGTTTGTCATGGAAAACGGTCAGACGTGACCATACAAACCTGTTGATACAGAATGGAAATATGTCATAACGTATAACATATGTCATAAATATGTAATAACATGATTAGAGTGAATAGTGCTCAGTAATAACACTTGGCAGCTGAAAGTCAAGCAATTTCATGGTTTAAATAGCATCACAAAACAGCTGCACCTACTCTTACGGCTATGTTTGTATAATATATGATTGAATTATAGAATATAAAACAAGCACAAAGTGGAGAACCTTGCCTAACAGCATGACTTGGGAGGAAAACAACCTGAGGTGAAGAAAGAGATGCCCGTGCTTTGACCTACGTTATTCGGATTAAAATGTGAGCACTACTGTTCCGACAGATGGGAGACTGAAAAGAGCAGACGTGTCGGAAGCGGAGTAGTGCGAGGGCTAGTGCTGGCACGCCGTCCCCACTTTTCCAGTGAGTTCTCCAGGACCCCAGAGGCTGTGCCAAATGCCCCATCATTCCCGGGCAGACAGGGGCAGGCGTGCCAGCTCGCCGAGTGTGGATTAGGGGGTATCAGTTAACACGCAGGTCGGGCTAACCTTTAACTGCTCTCGCCGTGGTTCAGGGGGCACTGGGGCGAAAACTCCCCTCCTCAAACTGCAAAGCCTCGCAAAGGGTACATCTGTGCTTCCTGTTTGAAGCTAGGGGGACGGCCAAGGTGACGAATTCAACACTATAGCCAATAACAGATCAATAAAGAAGAGGGTGTTTTATATACAAGGGATATCTTAGTAGGNAACTCCTAAATAAAACCAAATTAGTCAATATTTAAATTATTTTTAGATGAAAAGGAGAACGGTAGACCTGAAACCGTTTAATTATTATATCACCTGCGCTGAAATAATTATCTCTCGTTTATCGGCAGGCATATTAAGTGACTGTACTTATCTTTAAATAAAAATAATCTTAGCTGTAAACGAATAAATAAAAATATCTGTAATTTAGGTTCTAAATAATGGAATTATAATAAAACAAACGTCTTCGCTCCGTTTTTCCTTCACCGCAAACAGCCATTATGTCTAAAACGAAAGTCAGCTCACTGGTTTGAAGCAGTGTTGGATGTCTGACTAAATGACGAGCAGAATTAGCTTTAATTTGTTCGGATTCTCTTCTTCAAAAGCTCCTCCAGACTTTTTCTGAGACATCGTTCCACTCGTGTTTCTCAGCTTCACAGCTTTAGCTCCCTTCAACGGTGAACCGCCAGCGCACGTTGTCACGTGGATTTAATATCTTTTAGCAAGCATGCGTCATAGCCCAGTTAGAACTTAAATATATATTTATTATTCCCCTTTTAATAATTATTAAAATGTCTTTTTAAATTCTTAAAGTTCTTGTTTCTTTTTTTTAAGCTTTTGTCTGTTTTACGAGGGAAAAAAAACCTCATCACTGTTGTCAGTCGACTTGAAGGGTCTCCAACTGACGATTCGACTCGTCGACTTCTAGAGGGCTGCCCTACATCTTAGTGTAGAACCCTTAAAATTACTACTACACAACTTACATGCTGGTTTCACGGGACTGACTTCATAACTTATAGCAGCTATGGAATAATAAGTCTTAAAATGAATAAATGAATATAGTTTACAATACAGGAACTGCAACAATATTCAAATATTCAAATGAAGCACATAAAGTATAACACTTGCACCCTGATAGAGTTACTGTTAGAGTTACTGTTACTGAGTTAGTCAATTAAAACATTATATTGGAAACAACTGCATGTATATAATTATACGCACCTGTCACTAAACACTTCTTATTTATTTATTTTGTCATATATTAATAAATTAGCTGTTAATAAAATAGCTGTTATTCAGTAAGTTTTATAAACTAGCCATATTAAAAGTGTTTTATTTTTAAAACACTAGCTAGATGTTAAACGATAAATAATATACTATAAATATTTATTTATAGTCATTGTTCTATATGTTATCTGCCTGAGATTTGATCACCAATTTCCAAATACACTGCCTTCTCGATGCTAATAGTCATTCCAGGTGTTCTTAAATCTGTTCATAATTCTAGTTAAATGATGTGATGTGATGCTGGTGCATCATAACAGAACAATATTTTACTGGAAACAGTGAATGCAAACTTCTGAACTGTGATTCCAAACACACACACACACACACACACACACACACGTCAAATACTATCCTCGTGTTAAAATAGACCCCCCTGCATTGTTTCCATAACTCTATTAAACAGCGTCCACGTACTTCTAAGCATGCATGCGAGTGAACCGCGCTCCTGTGGTTGGAGGTGATAGACCTGGGGTGATATCATGAACCAACAGTCACCTGCTGTGCAGAGTTGCAGGGCTTTACACGAGCAGCAGCAGCAGCAACAGCAGCAGTGCACGTCTCCACGTGCAGAGATGGGGCTGCTGGTGAGAGGGTGGGTGATACAGGGTGGGAGACAGAGGCGGGAGTGGAGCCTGCAGAACAACCATGTCAGCACTTCCACTCGATCGCTGCTACAGCGGGCACTAAAACTAATCAGGACCACCGTGGCTAATCACAACCTCGCGAGGACCTATACCAAACACAGCGCGACGTATACTCGGACTGTTTATCCCGTGCATTTCTCCACTGGGATGCCGAGCACAAAGCACGCGCGCGTCTACGTCAGCGCGCAAAAGCGCGTGCGTACCAGCACGTTACGGCGTGGGGCTGCATCTTTGCATTGCACCTGCGCCGTATTTTGAGCCTTACATGCGGGGCGTTCGTCGAGTAACTCCGCTGACGACATTTGTGTCTTAAGTGAATGGGCACAGGCTGGCCTACCAGCCCTGCACTGGTGATGGGAGTTCGATTCAGTTTAATGAACCGATTCTTTGGGTTTCGAACATCGAAGATTTGAATGTACACCGATTCAAATAGGTCCCCAACGACGGTAAAATTATGTAATTCATGATTAAGTGATCCTAGTTATATTACTTTACGTTTTCAAACGGTATGGGATTGTACTGGCTAGACGCGAATCATTTACGGATACAAACAAGTTCGATTCACTTGGGCTCGTGAGTCAGTTCAATCGACGTATTAACAGGAACCGGTTCAAATGAATCGGCTCGGTCGCGAGTCTTCACTACAGAGCACGCTTTAAACTCCGCGTGGCTTGTTTACCATCGCTCGCGCAACCGAGCTGTCGGTTTTAGCGGCTAGCATGCAGGCTAAAGTCTTTCTCTGGTCCTGTTATGTTGTTTATCGCCCATTTCTGTTGCAGAACCGTTCTAGATTCACTAAACAAGACCTTAACAGCTTACACGCAAATATCCTAGCAGTTTCGGAAACGTTAGCGACGGAGTCCCGTAGCTAATCTCATAGCCAGACAGTGAAACATGAGGCACTCACGTATATGACCACTGACATTTAGAATAGGCAGCTAGCAACAAATAGCTAACCTGGGTGACGCTGGGGAGCTGAAACATCAGCGACAAAATCAGAAGGTTTGTTTTGGCTGAGTTTGTTAATACTGAATCCTCCTTTAAGGTAAACGAAATGTATGGCACCTATTTCAGGTGCTAAAGCGAATGACAGAATGTAGCCAGCTAGACCCCCCGAGACATAACTTGACCCCCTAACTTGAGACACCTCGAACATGTGACAGATTTAGCCAGGGGTGAACAAAAGCAGCAGGACCAGAAGACTGAGCGTGGTGACGGCGAGAGCCCCCCGATTAACGTTACTGAAGGAATGGTGCCTTTTTGTTGTGTTAACAGAACCCATGTGGAATGAGAGGGGGGCAGACGGGAGGGAGGGGGTCGGCTGGCCACTGTTGCAGCCCAACTCAACAGCTAACTTGGCTAATTAACGAGATGGCTAGCTGGCCATGTAAACCACCACCAACCGGGTGACTAGCTAGTTAACTCGGCCAAATCTGAGCGCTCTTACCAGATAGAGTTCTTTATTTTGAGCTGCAGCGCGCTCGCCTCTGTCCCTTGCAGTCCCGCTGGAAGGAGAGAGGGCAGCGAGCCCGTCCCGGAGCCGGAGCCTGGCTGCTGCGGGAGCTGACCAGGTTGTTGATCATCAGCCATCATCACGATGCGAGTCGTTTGGGGGTGGAAGGGGGAGAAGGCGGAGGAGGAGGTGGGGGGGAGATCTAACAAGTAGGCCTCGACCCGAACCTCGCAGGGATCCCCTCAGTATGGCACATTACGCTCCTTCTACCCGGGTAAAAGCCAGAATGAACTCGTGCTGCTGCAGAAAAGCGACACGGCGCCAGTTCATGGTCCCTCTGCGAAGCTCCGGCTCGCCATCCGAGCGTGGTTCATGAAAACAAAACAAGCACGCACGCATGTACATACGGATACAAGCTCCGTGTGTGTAACAGACAGGTCTGTAGCCGCTGCCTGCTGCTCCAGAGGCGACCTGCCCCGCTCCACTCTGTACGGTGACCACCGGGACTGCTGCCGCGCATGCGCACTGGGCGTCAGCGGAGAAAAACAAGACGCACGATTCAAGCCCTGTCCTCGCGAGCTGTGACAGCGTGCACATGGTTCAGTAAATAGCCTAATGCGCATACAGGCATGGGAATGAATGAAAGAGTGGAAGATTTAAGGCTGCATATACAGGGTAGATCTTACAACATCTCTTTTAGCTGTGTTGAGTTAACATGCCTTATTACAACACATCTGGAACTGTGTAACACCTAATCTGGAAAACTGCTTGTCTCATCAGCTTCACAAAGCAGGTCAAAACGCACCTGCTCGCATTTTAATAAACTTAAATATATCAAAAGTGGCTATGTGTGAATGTTTTTCTCCGTATGTTTTTTTTATTTATTAATTTCAATTTAATATTTTATATAATATTAATTATTAATATAATTTTTTCATTGAGGGAAAGTACTTTGTACAAGTCTATTTCCTCGTTCTTTTTTTGTATTTTGCTATCTTTATCTTTAGGTGCTAAATAATATTATTTATAATAAATAAATAAATAAATACATACATACATACATACATACACAGCCATTAACAGCCGGATAGCAGAATTATACCTACGTGTGTTGCATTTATATTTATATTCAGGTATTAGTAATTAGCCAAACTCATGCATATTCATGAGGTCATTATAATGGAAGAGGAAAAAAGCCGGAAGCGGTTGCTATGCAACGGCGTCATCCTCTAAGAAAAACATGGCTGACAGGCCCACCTCAGCGCCTCAGAGGGTGAGTTACACGGCTAAACTCTGATTTTAGGCTGCTGTTTTTGTTCTCTACTTACTCTTGTCCTCGTCGATGTAACATATAGGTTTTAGCCAAACATATATTTTGTTATTTTGCGCTTGGCCCTTGTTAACCACGGGCGCCAGGTAACTTTAACTCACCTAAGCTAACGCTAGCTTTGCTTGGAGCTTCATGCTAACCCGCCTAAACTTGCTTCAAAGTCAGTAAACCTTAGAGGGGAAGTCTTAAAGGGGGAAACTGTCCATAGTTTAATCGCCGAGATATAGTTAAGGTCAAGCACAGTAGATTGGTGTGAAGTGGTTCATTGTAGTGAAACGGACTGGTTTTCTTTTCAATGGTGGTGATGGGAACCAGAAGGGCATAATGTTTACAACGCAGATACAGCCATTGTATTGGCCAATGTAAATCAATGGAACCAGACTTTTTTCCCAAGAAATTTTGGGCCATTCATCATGACATCTTAACACAGTGTAAACAGCAGCTGCTGTGTTCAAATGATGCATAAATGCAAAAATCGCCCAAAATACATGTTTTTCTTTGGACAGTGAAGATATGTAATGTGGAGAATGGTATGAGAGTGGTTAGGTCATTTTCTTCGAGTGCTATTTTGTTTTACAGCATCTTATGTTTGCGTCTAAAATGGATTTTATGCCAAACACCATCTCAGGCATCATATATGTGACAATTAAATGTGATAACTGGTGAGGTGACTTTCAGAAGTGCTCTGTTCCACCTTAAATGGTGCAGCAGTTGCACTCCGACAGCTTGGCTTCTTGCTTAAATTTTCCTGTTCCACCTTAAATGGTGCAGCAAATACATACCATTGCCTCAGCTTCTAGCAGTTCCATGCTGGCATTTCAGTGTACGTGTCCAGCTTTGTGTTCAAACTTTCCGGTTCCACCTTAAATGGAACAGCAGTTACATTCAGTTCATTTAAACAAGAAGCAGAGGCACCTAAATGTAACTGCTACATTATTTAAGGTGGATTGGGAAACTTGAACAAAAATATTAGGTACTGGAATGTAAGCGCTGCACCATTTAAGGTGGATTGGGAAACTTGAACGAGAAGATTAGGCAATGGAATGTACTGATGCGCCATTTAAGGTGGTCAGGAAGAATTTAATCAAGAAGTTGAGGCGCTGGAATGTAACTGCTATACCATTTAAGGTGGATTGGGAAACTTGAACGAGAAGATTAGGCGTTGGAATGTACTGATGCGCCGTTTAAGGTGGTCAGGAAGAATTTAATCAAGAAGTTGAGGCGCTGGAATGTAACTGCTGCACCATTTAAGGTGGATTCACCTCATCAGTTATTACATGAAATTCAAACAAGCAGCTGGTGAATAGATAGCCAGCTTTAGCCTGGTCAGCTCTCTAAAGTGTCTCCACCATTAAAGTGCCTCCCTAATGTAAACACGGCACTTGCCTGATCTAAGAACTCAGTCTTTGTTCTTTAGATCTTCTCCTGTTTGGCTGTTCCTTGGCTATCCCTCCTTCTTGACAACGTATGGAATTCAGGATGTAGCCCCTGCCTGTCCCGAACACAAGCACAAACACCCCCTGTTACTGCTGGAATACTCCTTTGATGCTCCACCTGAGCCACTTTAGTATTTCCTGTTTACAGAGACAGGGCTGTGTACCACCTCAGGGTTTACCAGCATGCACAGAGGATGGACAGCTAGGGGACCGTAAGGAGGTATTAGGTGAATTTGACAAAAAGTGTATTGGATTGAAATCATATACTGCCCCTTTAATGTGCTTCAGATGTCTGGTTCCTCTCACCACCACTATGAACTATTCAGACTCAGTAAAGCTGTTATATGGGTTGTTATAACTGATAATGAACAGGTATTGGATAAAAATAACAACTCATCATATTGTCAGATACTAGACTCCTAACCTTTGTAGCCAGAAGTCGTGTGATTTAGTTAGAGGCATGTTGCTGTAGAACATCATGCGGAATCATTCTCTCACAAACAGCCCAGAAAACTCCAGTTAGTGTGCTCTCAGAAGCCTCCACCCTCCAGACTTGTGAACCGACCTGCTTCTGCTCCACATAAGAAACCACCTCCAATCGACCTGCTGGCCAAAGAAGAGGAATACAAGTATGTATTATGAGTGACGGCTGTTATTATAATTCCACATGAATTCCAAATTCAGCACATTATAAAACAGTCGTTTCCTTTACGTAGTCCAAAAGAACAACAGATGTCGCTTTGATGTCTGTCGTACTATGCAAAGTCATTTTACTGCAGCACGTAAAAGGATTTTCAAGCCAATGTTACCGAATCCGGTTCATTAGGTTTGTATTGCACTCCATCTGATTGACTCATGAGTCGAATTCAACACATTATAAAATGACTAATACGAATAAGTAGACCAGAAGAAAGGGCATATTGCCGTTTGAAGTCTGTCTGTGTGAACGTATCAAAGATGAAGTCCTTTTACTGCAGCATTTTAAACTCATTCGCAGCCCAATTTATTTTATCACTTCATTTGTATTCCAACTGATTGACTCATGGGTCAAATTCAACACATTATACAATTGCTGTTTCCAACAAACAGGCCAAACAAGCACTAGGTTTAATGTAAAGTCTGTCACATGACTCACAAACCAGTGATAAAGTCCTGTTACTGCAGCAAGCTAAAATTAGAGGCACATAACTTTGCCTTCTATTTTAAAATGCTGTTCATCAGGTTAATGAAGAGGTTAATTTGCACTTCATCCAGTTAACTCATGAGCCAGAAATGTTATGCAACGAAAGATCATATGACTGACGTGAAATTGTGCATGCTGCTACTTTGTCCTGTAATGGTTTAGGTTCTATAAGACTGACTTCCTACCCTGAAAACAGGGCGAGTTCAGCAGAGATTTGAAAGTCTTAGAATTGGCCATTCACTATGAAACGTACTGCGCACGAGTGGGACTGCAGCTGACATAGCAATGTTGGGCCTATTTGCGAAACATAGCTTGGACCCTGCAGATTGGTTATTATTGTTGTTATAGCTTATTATTACTATATAAGCACAGTATGCAGTATTAGTGCAAATGACAGAACTGTGCAATAACAGCCAAATATAGATTGAAGTGTCCTTAAGTATACATGTATCATACACATAGTGTACATAATGCAGTATAAACATAATAACGCAGGTCTTAAATAGAAGTGATACATTGAATCACGGGGGTATGTGCAAAACGTGCAGTCTGTGCAGTTAAGCAGTCTGTAATGTTCTGTTGGTCAGTTTGTGCAGATAAGCAGTCTGTAATGTTCTGGTGGTCAGTCTGTGCAGTTAAGCAGTCTGTAATGTTCTGTTGGTCAGTCTGTGCAGTTAAGCAGTCTGTAATGTTCTGGTGGTCAGTCTGTGCAGTTAAGCAGTCTGTAATGTTCTGGTGGTCGGTCTGTGCAGTTAAGCAGTCTGTAATGTTCTGGTGGTCGACTTGAAATCGAAGACTTGCATGTGATATAGGAGCATGAGGTAGAATGGTTGTGGGAGGGAGTTTGGAGGGGGGTGTTCAGAGCTCTGAACTGGTAGAAACTGTCCCGTAATCTGGTGGTCCTTGATTTCACGCTCCTGCATCGTCTGCCAGATGGGGGAAGTGTGAAGCGGTTCTGTTCAGGATGGGTTTTGTCCTTGATGATCTTGTGGGCCCTACTTAGGATCCTAACACACCCCCTGCATCTCTGAGAGGGCTTGTTAGTGAGCTGATGAGTTGAATCAGGTGTGTTGGGAGCAGGGACAGCACTAAAGTGTGCAGGGCTGGGTGCCTTCCGGACCAGGGTTGAGAAACACTGCTTAAAGAATGCATTTCCATAATACTAATTCCAGGTTCACCTCCAGCTGACACCTATCAGCAGTCATTCAGTCTAATATTTCACATATACAGACCCACAGCAAGGTTTGTTGATTGAGCACTAATGGATTAATTAGACCTTACAGTAAGTGCGATTAGTGGCATACTCGATGCAAATCTCAGCCTGTCTAACTGGAAATACTGTGCTCGTTGTAGACGGTTAAATGCAGAACTGGAGGCGAAAACAGCCGAGCTGGTGCGGCAGGCAGAGGAAGTTATGGTAAGATAAAATCTTTATCTGGTGGATCTAAAAAAACATTTTCTCTGCACTTTGCTAGGTAAAGGTATTGGTGTGTGACATGCATAACGTTTCTTTATGGCAGAGAGAACAAAATGAAGTGCTCTCCAAGCCCATCGCTACCAACCTGAGCCTCAGCATTTCAGAGGATTATGAGGATTTGGGGTAACTGAAAAAGACTGCACTGCTCTTCATAGCCAGTCATTTCCAAACACAGAAAAACTAGTTCATAGTTGTCTGACTCTGATGTGTCTCTTAACAGAGATGCCATGCCCTCAGTGAAGCAACCTACTGCAAAGGTACACATACAATACATGTCATGTTGGTGGTTGTGGCATTATCTGAGAGGCTTACATTTCATGATACCTTTTCTATTCTCTTTTGCTCTGTAGGCAGTGATGGAGAAAAGGTCTGTGAAACCAGGAAGGCCAAACAGACCTCCGTCAGGCCACAAAAAGATACCACAGTGAGTTCACAAGGTTTTGCTTTCACACTTTATACAACCCAGGTCAAAAAATTAAGGATATTTTAATGTACTAGAAATGTACTTTAGTGCCAGCAAGTACATTTCAAGCACAATATTGTTTGGGTGCTAAATACAAGTGCAAAATGTATATATTACAATGTAATAATTACAAGTATATTTTACCGTAGTAGTACTTTAGTGTACTTAATATACAGGGGTTGGACAATGAAACTGAAACACCTGTCATTTTAGCGTGGGAGGTTTCATGGCTAAATTGGACCAGCCTGGTGGCCAATCTTCATTAATTGCACATTGCACCAGTAAGAGCAGAGTGTGAAGGTT
>CM067498.1:3424952-3446430 GCA_034552555.1 Semaprochilodus insignis
CATTACACTTACTGAGTTACTGTACACCGACACGCTACTTACAGTATACTAACACATTACACTTACTGAGTTACTGTACACAACACGCTACTTACAGTACACTAACGCATTACACTTACTGTGTTACTGTAGACCACTAAGTCTCTTCAACTATACCGGAGTACAAGAATTTACTACCTCTCAGACAAAATGAACTTTACGCTCTATCACTAGAGACACCCAGTAGTCAGACACTGTTTCTTTAGTGAAGTGACCTTCTTTCATCGGTTACTCCTCTTCTTTAAGTCATTTACAGCTTTCAATTTACAGTACATTAGAAAACATCCTGTAGCTCACATACAGCACATTATATATGTCATTATAGGCCAGATGGTCTCTGGACAATGGTTCAGACGACTTACCATTAATCTGAGTCTGGGACAGAAACTTTGCCTAAATGAAAATGGGGAAAATGCAGGCATGTTAGTGACCACGACCAAACCACTTAAAAAAGGAGTAGTATTAACAATCTATTGGCACTTACCATTGCTAGATGTGTGTTTCACCTGTACACAGGTGGCTTCCAGTAATGTCCCTCCCTTAGGGCTGCTAGCATGATCTAAAGTCCACCATGCTGATGACGTAACTGATAGCCTTGTTGCCAGAGCGACAGTGATATGTGATCCCACCTATCATATTGAGCTCTCGTCCTTACAACAGCAGGCACACGCGGTCACTGTTAAGGTATGACAGAACTGAAAGGTAGAGGATACAGATCCTTCAAGTATTCTAAGTTTCAAGGTGTTTCAACTTTCAAGCTTTCTTGTTCCATCACGTCTTGCAGATGCTTGATGAGATCGATCTTGATCTGGAAACTTTGGAGGTCAGGGCAACACCTTCACCTTCGCCATGTTCCTCAAATGTGTCAAATTGGCATCCTCATGAATGCCCAGACCTGGGGGTTTCTAGCAGAACAATCCAGAAACCAGCACCCCTTTAAAAAGTTGCTTGATAGCTGTAGAGGTGCTACCTTAAATCCAATACTACCTTAATTTCACTGCCATCTTAAATATCCTTTTTAACCCACTTAAACCCAGAGCTACCTTTAATCTATTGATCCCTTAAATACACTGCTATCTTTAATCTATTGATACCTTAAACCCAGAGCTATTTTTAATCTATTAATATCTTAAATCCAGAGCTATCTTTAATCTATTGATCCCCTAAACCCAGAGCTACCTTTAATCTATTGATCCCTTAAATCCAGAGCTACCTTTGATCTATTGATCCCTTAAATTCACTGCCATTTTAAATTCACTGTTGAGTCCAGAAACACACTGAGCTGCTGCTTATTTGCTTCTTCTTTTGAAATGGACACAACAAGGACTTGCCTTTTATTTGGCCACTACACTAACTGACTTGTTGGCTTAAGAGTGGCCTGATTTTTGTCATGCTGGGTTTCCTACTAGGTGTTCTTTTTGAACTTTTTGAAGACTTAAAGTAAGAGAATGTTTCTACCAATTCTGTCCAAATAAGCAGCAATCAGTGCTTTCGAAACAATCTGCAGGCATTTTTTTTTATTTATTTGACAATTACCAAAAACATTTATTCACACTGATGATACTCATACAAAACAGTACAAACATTGATTCACATATTTAGACCTGGTGGTCCAGTCATGCCTTAAATTCCCCAATAAAAACCTTTTTATGATAAGACCAGACAGAACCAAAATCTGGAAAACCACATTATAAAGCTTGCAAGGTGATCACATATACCTGAACAGAGACACATGATATATGCTGAACGTAAGTACACTTCCTAGCCTGTAGGAAAAAAAATCACAATACTGATCCTAGATGAGCAATCTCAGTTATCAATGTTTCAAAACGAAGAGCAGCATATTCAAATACAATACACTACTACAGTAACTTACAGTACAGTGCACTACAGTTCCAACAGTACACAATAAAAAACTGACAAACAGAACAATGAATTACTGAGAGGGGGAAAAAGCAGGACCCGACTGACCTGAAAATGTTGGGAGTGATACTGATATTAATTTTAAGGGACTTAAAATCCCCAAATCCCTGAAATACACAGTCGAGTCACATTATTATGACCACCAACAGCAGCTTAGACGGGCTGGGAGTGACTCTGAAAGGTCCTGGTAGGTTTGGTCACAGGCATCTGGAGCCACGCTGGCTGCAGTGCACCCCAGGGAGCGTCGGTGAGGATCCATAGAGTGAACACGACAATTGAGGTGCTCCCAGAGCTGCTCAGTTGGGTTAAAGTCTAGGAAATAAGGGGGGCCAGGGTAGTACTTGGAAGTCTTGGTCATGCTTTTCCAACCCTTGCCAGACATTTCTAGCAGTGTGCCAGTGTGTCTCCAGGGAAGACCATCAGCATGTATGGGTGTACGTGATCTGCAAGGATGGGTTCATACTCAAATCAGTTGAGAGTGCCTTCCACATGGATGAGTGGGCCCAGAGAATGCCACGATCCGTGACTTCCTTCATGAGCTACGCGCTGCAGCTGTCAAAAGTAGGATGATGGTCGTAATAATGTGACTCTACTGCGTATTATATGTTGGATTTGAATTTTACTCTCCAGTAGTTAATTAAACAGTGCTTTCCTGACTGCTATGATTGTCATTTCTCAATTGTCATACGTCTTTCCCTCAAATAAACACCAGAAACTGGGAGCAGAGCTCCCCAGCAGCTTCGGTTCAGCGCAGCTTCGGTTTCTATTAATGAACTCTTTAGTTTTTTTTTATTGATTCTCTTCATAAAACACTTCTTTTGTGCATAATAGCATGTTTTTGCCATGCTAAAGGTTAAATCTGGTGGCATAAAGCTGCATATCGTCACTGTCCAAAGAAAAACAAGTACAGGAGAGGGTAAAAACCTAACTTAACTTCAGTGTAAGTCAATGGAACCAGACTTCCCGCCCTCCCAAAGCAATTTTAGGCCATTTCTGTTGGTCCATTCATCATGAAATTATCACACAGTGTAAATGAGCACACAGCTGCTGTGTTTGAAAGATTCATAGACGCAAAAATAGACAAAAACGGAGATACATGCTTTTCTTCGGACAGCAGTGATATGTTTATATATACCAGGTCTGCTGTCATGATTCATACTGGGGCCCTCACAACTATCTACAGTTTCACACCGGGTGCCAGGATGCTGCAACCAAACAAAAGTTGGTTATTATCAGCACATTATCGTTGACATTTATGCAGATACTGAAAATACTGCAGTCTGCCAATCTTATCGGCCACCTATCAGTCAGGCCCTCGGACAGTGATTCCACAGGACAACACTGAAGAGTCAGTTCAGTAAACAGGTCAGGACTAACAGCTCATCACAAACACAAACATACCAATCAACTTTAAGACAAGAAAACAACTGTGGCCCCCAAAATAAGTAGCCTTTTTTATAGCTAAATTACAGGCAAATCATGAAATGCCAACCTTCTCAATCGCATCGGACATAGCATAAGGCAGACAAAACCTGTTAAAGATATTAAAATCAGAAAATCAGCTCCAAATTATCACTGCTGTAAGGCTACTCAAATTATTAGAAGCAATAAAGAGAATATTCGATGCACAACTATTTAAATGCTTAACAAAATGTATTACCTAAACAGCAGCAACCTACTTAACAACTGTGGGCACCATAGTTATAGTGCAAGAAATTGGATTCTAATGAATTTACTTCAGATCTCTCCAGCCAGGATGCAATTAACCAGCAAAGCAGAAGGAATGCTACTCATTCCTGTAGGATCGCTACCTTTCCAGTTATTACACTACCAGCATGTTAGCAGTGACCTTCTATGGAGAAAGCTTCAGTTACCTCCCAGTGAACTCCTCTATGGACTTTGATTAGTGCAGTGAAAGGACCTTTACCTTGACCTCTGCCCTCATTGCTATGTGACATTCCATGTCAGAGTATCCTAACTGCCTTTGATATGTAAAGTGTAGTATGACCAAGGTTCTGGCACATAGATGATACCAGGGTATTTCTTGCGCAGGACGTTGTCATTCCACAGATAAACGACCCAAACCACCACCAATACCAGGGTTATGATGAAGTTGTAGAGGAGAAAGCGTCCGTTACTGTCCAACACGTAACCCATTCGCCTCTGCCGCATCACTGTGGCAGCCATGGCAAAGAACGTGAAGACATAAAGAACAAAAATCTGACCCTCCGTCACCAGGTACCTGCAACAGATCAAATCAAATTAATGCTTTAACCAATAACATTTAACCACACTGTTGGCTGCCAAAACACAGAAAAAGAACGGAAAGTGCATTTTTACACAGTTTTTGGCCAAAATATTAAAAAACTTTCACGCCAGTAAACAGTTTCACTGGTTTAATTCGGTTCAATTGTTTAGGCGTTTAGGTTTAAAACAAACTACGAAAAAAAAAAGATTGGCCTATCATTTCAAGAGAATAAAAGGTTTGTCACTTTTTAGACCAAATTTTAAGCATAACCGGTCAGTTTTGGAGATATAAATATAATGATGATTCTTTTTTTTTTATTTTTATTATTAATATTAAATAAAATAGGTCTACGCGCTGTGACCGTGAGGGAATGAGCTCAAAGTAGAGCTGCTACTCCTCCACATAGAAAGAAGTCAGTTGAGGTGGTTTGGGCATCTGGCTCGGATGCCTCCCGTTAGTAGTTTCCTGGGCACGGCCAACTGGGAAGAGACCCAGAGGTCGTCCCAAGACCTGTTGGAGGGCTATACCTCCAAACTGGCCTGGGAACAGCCTGGCATCCCCCAGAAGGAGCTGGAGGAAGTTGTGGGGTACATGGCCATCGGGGCTTCTCTCCTTTCCCTATTGCAACTGCGAGCCCAGGTTGGATTAATCGGTATAGGAAGTTGGAAGGAGCTCTAAGTATAAACTGTTCAAATACGACAATTTATAAAATAAACCGGAAAATGTCTTAAAAATAAGATTTCCTTTGCTCTCCTTTACCAAACAACAAAAATAATATTATGTATGTAATATTTTTTTAAAAATCCAGCACTTTGTTGTTTTCTAAGCTTCACTAAATTTAAAATTGACTAAAAATAGCACAATACCAATTCCCTTTTCCAATAACTGTACCACTGTGGACAATACACCAATAATAAGCTAAGCCTTAAATTTAGCTATTTTTTAAACTGAAGCACTTCACGTAAGGTTTAAAAGTAGGCTATCATTCTCAACCTACTCAAGGATTGATTTGTTAAAGGATTGAATCTGATTCCCTCTTTAGTCACTCCAATATGCAGACCAGCATTTCTGCTGATATAGGCCCATTACTGGTACCTTGCATTGGATGGGTGCCCACTGTAGTATCACACTAATCGCGGCAACAGATTTCTAAAATAGCTGATACCAGCAAAATGTGAGAACTTCAATTTCCTCTAAGGGCATGTTAATGATGCCTGTCCTTATACGTCACATTAAAAATGAAATACTATTTCAGGGTAGCCAAACGTCCAGAGTACATTAAATTACTAACCAATAATAGATCGCACTTGGGCCCAGTAGCAGCCAACCTGACTGTGGCATCTTCTCCTCTTTGGCTTGTGTGAAGCAGCCAGTGAAGTAAAGGAAGAGGATAAGAAAGAACGGAATATACCTGTAATGGAGGAAGAACGCAGTTTGCAGATGTGTCAAAGCCTTTTGCATATAAACCGAAGACTCTACCAACGGACAAATAAAACATCCTGCATTGTTACAGCCTTAGAGAGTTGATGTAAAATGAAAGAGGGATCCAGAAAAGGAGAGATATACAGCTCTGGAAATAAATAAGAGACCACTCCAGTTTCTTCTTAAATCAGCATCTCCACATGTACAGCAGGTTCTTAGTGAGGGACAGGAGGTTGGGTTCTAGCTTTACTGGCAAAATACAGTGAGCGTCTGGTTCATAAGAACAAGGTCAAGCAGCAAACACACAGGACAACACAGCTACAGACTGGCAGAGGGCCAAAACCACTCTCTACTGACCGTGATGAGCGCCACCTCATTCCAATGTCACTTAACCACCGTAAGATGACCTCAAGTGACCTACAGAAAGACTGGCGAGCGGTGGCTGGGGTGAAATGCACAGCGAGCATGGTTCAAAAAACAGGCTTCTGGAGGGTCATTAGTGATTTTCTAAATAAACAGATCTATAATACAATATTTGATCTGGAATTTGGGAGACGTGTTTCCAGTAGTGTATAGAATCAAACAGAACTGCTCATTTTGGTCCAACACAACCCCAGAAACTGTACAACTAGAGAAACTGATCATTCTGAGGTGGTCTCTTAATTTTTTTCCAGAGCTGTGGCTCTACTTACCACATGCAATGACCCAAGTGCTCATCATAGTAATACAGGAGCTCGAAGGAGTCAATCTGAAATTCAGAACAACAATTTAATTAGGACATGTGTCCATGTGTTACTTTGCTGTGCCATGGTCATCTCTTTGTAAAGCACTTACGTGAGCACTTAAAACACAGCATGGATTTTTAATCTGTAGTTTTCAACCAAAGGGTGTTGGCAGACAGTAGTTCATTTTGTGTGGTTGCATTTAAGCCCACAACTGCTAAACGCTTCCACTGCAAGTAACAAATAGCATAAGGGTGCACTGCTAATGCTAGCATAGGGTTTTATACTATGACAGTTTCCTTAAAATTATATATTAAAAATCGTAATATATATCTTTGCTTACAGTATCGCAATATATTGTATCGCAACCCCTGTATCATGATACATATCGTGTTGCCAGGTTCTTGCCAATACACCTTCCTAGTAATTATCTGGTTTCATACGTTACTGTTGATAGTAAAGACTGGGCAGGCAGACGTTTGACTGGATAAGGTTCACATGTTTCCAAAACTGAAATCACAGGAACCAAAACTGAAATCATATGGACCTCTAATTTCACTTCCTAAAGTTGCTAGTGACCAAACTATCAGAAAATTCTAAAAGCATAAAAAGCAAAAAGTCTTGATTGCCGTCTAACTGTAAGTCTCTGTGCCCCATATAAGACACAATAAGAAACACCAAATCTTACGCCCCAGTTCAGTTCATATGACACAGTTCATTAATATCCATAACTGAAACTACTGAACACCTACCAGCAGTGAGCACCGGTGAGGCAGTAGGCATGGACAGTAATCCATGGATGTAGGAAAATATGAACAAGCTTATTTAGGTCAAGCTTACGTAGCCCGTCAGCGTGTTTCCATAATCAGACAAAGAGGAAACGTCGACACTTCCGTTTTTAAAGATCTCTGAGAACAGAGCTAATCAAACTAGTCATATAGAACTTGCTTGTACATGCTTGTAATTTCTCTCCATCCTTTTCCTGATGAATTACCAGCGATGCAGGCTTCAGGTCCTTTATAATGGGGTTTTCTCGGACAGACAGATGGTTCTGGTAGCCGCTGAGGATGAGCCGGTGGTTGATGGAGTCTCCCACCAGGTGGATGCTAGCCCCCATGACGAAGGTGATGATGCTGAGGTATACCGCTGATCGTGGCAGCGTAGTGGGGCTTCGCTCCATTAGCTACAACAGTGTGCAATCACAGGTCAATACAAAAAACACACCTGTTTTAACAGTCTATTTAAATCACAGCGTCACAGGACGGTGTTGATACCGGGCTATTACAACAGCTACATTACTGAAGTTTCCTAGCACCGTGTTTCGCAATCCTGGTCCTGGAAGCACCCTGCAACATTTTAGTGCTTGTCCTGCTCCCAGCAGACCTGATTTAATTCATCAGCTCACTAACAAGCCCCTTCCAGAATTGCAGAGGGGGTGTTAAAGCAGGGGATCCACTAAAATGTGCAGGGGCAGGGCAGGGTGCCTTCAGGACCAGGGTTGAGAAACATTGTCACAGTATACTGTGTGTTAGGAGTAACGGCTTGGTCCAATTATATTCCAGTTGCTGATTAATAGCCAAAACAACTAAACTGCTGCATTTGTAGTGGGTGTGTTATTTGTAAGTTCGGCAAGCACCTTGAGTAGCAGAAACGGTGTAATGACATTGTAGGCCATGTGGAAGTAATCTCCAGCACTGGGCTTGTTCAATGGGAACCATTCCAGAGGAAGTATAATCTAGAAGAGAAAGAAAAAGTATTAGGGAACCTGGCTCATGCTTCTTCCCTCAAAGTCCTTCTATCTGGACAGGATGCAACACATATTGTGAGTTTTGCATTCAAACAAATGAACGTCACTAGAACATAGTAATGTAATTCATTCAAATAATTTTAGTCACCATTACAATAGGCCTCCCAAAGTCCAGTATCCAGTTCTGCACAGTAAAGTAGAACCAGAGGTCAACATGGAACTGGGACTGAGTGGTGGAAGCAGACGCTTTCTCTCTCCCAATGGAGCTGTCCAAAGAGAAGAAGATGCAAACTCAAATTACTAAACGGCAGTGCACCGGCTTTACTTCAGGCCAGGGTGAAGTGCTGGCCATGTGACATATCTAGAGACAGAAACACTGATTCTATACTGCAGTCATCGAATCAGTCCTGTACACATCCATCACAGTCTGGTTCGGAGCAGCCACAGTACAGGACCAGAACAGACTTCACTTCGGAACAGACTCCACTTCCCACCCTCCAGGACTTGTTCTGTTCAAGAACCAGGAAACGGGCAGGGAACATCATCACAGATCTGTCTCAGCCTGGACACAACATATTCCAACTCCTCCCATCCAGCAGGCACTACAGGACCCTGTACACCAAGACAACCAGACACAGGAACAGCTTCTTTCCTCAGGCCATCACCTTCATCACCTTCATAAAAGGCTGACCAGTCACACCATAGTTACTCCTGTTCCTCCGTAGTGTCACCGGTTTCATACACTACCATCTCTTCACCGTACATGTATACTAATGTTGCTGGACTACCTCAACACTACTGCCTCTACCTCAACACTACTGCCTTACTGTTCGTAAATAATGTGTAAACTGTATATTATTTGTAGTTTGTTTATTGCTTGTATATTGTGAAGATTGTATATTGTAATTGTCTGTATTTATTGTGTTTATGTGGAATCATTGTGTATATTGTGGAATGTCAGTTATGTGTATATTGCTACTGTACTGGAGAGACACAAACTGCTGAAACCAAATTCCTTGTGTGTGTCAACATACTTGGCCAATAAACCTGATTCTGATTCCGATGAAAGATGAATCGGTTATATACCTACACACGGATGACATATTAAAGTTCCATAGTAAGCTATAGGGCTACCACCAGATACAGTTTGTGCCTTGATGATGGTGGCAGAAAACGCTGTCTAACATTTTGGTCCAAAATCTCCCATAGGTGTTTAAATGAGCTAAGATCTTGTGACTGCAAAGGCCATAGGATAACATTTCCATACTCTTCTAAACAATTAGTGACCCCTCGTACCCTGCGGATGGAGACACTGACGTCCTGGAGGAGACCCCTCCAGTACGTATTTCCCATAGACCCTTTAATACACGATATTTTCCAGTTTTACTGACGCTACAATAACAATACACGTTACTCATGAACTGGAGTCCAAACGTGCAGATGACCTACTCTTATCGCATAGTAGTCATCACTTATGTTCCAAACATGTGATTTATACAGGATCCACCTTAACGTTTTTACACACGTTCCACCTTAAATGGTGGAACAGCATTGACATTCTGGCGCTTAAGCTCAGAATTTGCCGTTCCACCTTAAATGGAGCAGCGTCCCATTCTGGCGCCTCAGGCTTAAGTTAGCTTCCTATTCGCCAGCTTCTTGTTCGCATTTTTCCCGTTCCACCTTAAATGCTGCAGCTGTTACATTCTGGCGCCTTTTTCGAATTTCCCCGGCCCACCTTAAATGGGTACCAGAATGATGCAGCAGTTACCTTTTAAAGCGCCATAATGTGACAGCTGCACCATTTAAGGTGGAACGGGATAATTCGAATAGGAAGCTAACTTCAGCCTCGTCTTTTCCGCTTGGTAAAATGAACAACGACAAGCCGAACCTTAAAAATGACGGCGTTGTCGTCTCCCCTTTCTGTCGTTTCCGCATCGTTTGTGGCTGTAAAGGTTGTCGTTAACTGCAGACCGTACTTTATCGGTTTACTTCTCAGTCTCATTCATCCGCATCAGCTGGAAGTTCAAATTCTCCGTCACTCCAAAACAACGGCCGTCCTTACTTCCGGTCAGGCGGTTCCCGCCTCCCTACGTCATTTCCGCTATCCCAGTTTAGACGATAGCTGTTCTGAGTCAGTCATGCGTTCTTTCTGCACACATTAGTCTAAAAGAGAAAATAGTATTAAAATGATATTACTGATATTAAAGGGAAAACAACTAATTATGATAATTATACTAATTACACATCTAGAGAGGTTTGAGGCGAAAAGTTCCATTGTAGAAAAAAATACAGGGTCGAAACTGTTCACAGTAAAATTGTGGAACCAGACGATTAATGCGTTAAAGGGATAAAAGAGCCAACATGTGTCTTCTTATTCTTCTTATTTTGCATATGTAATGCTATTGATGATAAACCACGATACATCAGAAAATAATAAATAAATAAAATTCCATGAGGACTACTTTGCCTTACAACTTCCTCCATATATTCCTCCACCAAATATATAAACAATATATAAACATTTTTAATATCATGAAAAGATGTATTATACCCTCCTGTATGGGTACCAGAATTACGCAGGTAGAATCGTACATATAAAAAGAAAATATAAAATATGACAATAACGTGCAATGACAGCTAAATGTCAAATAGAGACACAAGTATCCTTAATTAGTATGCATGTATCATAATACAGTACATAATACAGTATAATACAGTATAAAAATAATAATACAGGTTTTTGTATAGAAGTGATACATTGAAAATCACCAGTGTATTGTGCAAAACCTACTACATACCTACTGTACTGGAGTACTAAGGTACAAATATACAGCATATAAGAGGACTGAGCAGCAAATATATGAATTTGAATTCATTAGGAATCATTATCGCGTTTTCTTGTCCCGATCTGAACCTACTCAGCCACCGTAGTGCATGTAAACATGGCGTCCGACGGAGAGAGTGATGAGGATTTCGTGACTTTTGGAACCCCTTTGGAGCCACTGGAAGAAGGTAGATCGTTTATACATTTCAGGAAACAGGCGCCAGAATGCATCTGCTGCACCATTTAAGGTGGAACGGGAAAGTAGCTGGCGAATAGGAAGCTAACTTTAGCCTCGTGTTACCAGTTTCAGCCACACAATACATACATAGTATGTACAGCATGTATCAGCCATAACTTTAAAACCACCTATATCTACACTCACTGTCCATTTTATCATCTCCACTGGCCATATAGGAGCACTCTGTAGTTCTACAGTTACACACTGTAGTCCATCTGTTTCTCTGTATACTTTATTACCCTGTTCTTCAATGGTCAGGACCCCCATAGGACCACCACAGAGCAGGTATTATGTGGGCGGTGGATCATTCTCAGCACTGCAGTGACACTGACGTGGTGGTGGTGTGTTAGTGTGTGCTGTGCTGGTGTGAGTGGATCAGACACAGCAGTGCTGCTGGAGTGTTTAAACACTGTGTCCACTCACTGTCCACTCTATTAGACACTCCTACCTTACTGGTCCACCTTGTAGATGTACAATCAGAGACGATAGCTCATCTGCTGCTGCACAGTGCAGTGTTGGTCATCCTCTAGTCCTTCATCAGTGCTCACAGGACGCTGCCCACAGGACGCTGTTGGCTGGAGTGTTTTGGTTGGAAGATGGTTCTCACTCCAGCAGTAACACTGAGGGGTGCGAAGACTCCAGTAGCCCTGCTGTGTCTGATCCACTTGTACCAAATAATACTTGATCCTTCATCCACTTGCTCTGTGGTGGTCCTGTGGGGGCCCTGTATACAGTATACAGAGAAACAGATGGACTACAATCTGTAACTGTAAAACCACAAAGTGAACCTATGTGGTGAATGGAGCTGATAAAATGGCAATGTAGAAACAGGGAGGTACTTTTAATGCCATGGCTGATTGGTGCATAGTATTGCACACTGTTCACTTTAAATAGAATATGGAGCTGCTACACTATCTGACTGACTGCGTCTGCTAAAGCCTATTGCTATATTATCATAGTGTGGTGACTTCACATGTTGCTTAACCCTGCAACATTCTAGCTATAGACATTGTCACTTTAATACTGCAGTGTCCCAGCCTTGGTCCTCCATCCTCAACTATCTGAATAGCCCCCACTCCAGAACCTGCACATTCACAGAACCACACCCACTCCAGAACCTGCACATTCACAGAACCACACCCACTACAGAACCTGTACATAGTCACACTACAAGTGTATCCGTATGCACCTAAGACAGTATGGCACCTTGCATGTTTCTTCCTTCCTCTGTAAGCACTCTGTATACCTGTATTTATTACTTAGGTAGCTTAGCAGAGAAGCACACACTGAATCTCGTTCTACTACTACAGTGACAATATAGATATTCATATTCATATAAACTCCCTCTGCATATAAACCTTCTGTATGTCTCTTAACTCTTTCCCTTTATTTAGATGAGCCCATCAGAAAGCCAATACCCGTGCAGGACCAGACGGTTAAGGATGAGAAAGGCCGTTACAAGAGGTTTCACGGCGCCTTCACTGGTGGCTTCTCAGCTGGCTACTTCAACACTGTTGGCTCTAAGGAAGGTCAGCTGGAGACTAAGAGCACGTGTTTCAGTTACAGGGCTGTATTTGTTAAAAGTGACCTGATCTGACCCTTATTTTCTTCTCCAGGATGGACACCATCCACTTTTGTGTCATCTCGACAGCAGAAGGCAGAGAGGCACAGTGCCAGACCAGAAGACTTCATGGACGAGGAGGTACGTCCTAGGACTTAAAGTGGATGTCTGACCAAAGTGGAAAAAAGTTTGCTTCGTCTGTTTTAAAGATGCCTCCTTTAGTCTGTAAGATCGTCTGGTTCAGAGATTAGAAAAACCCTTTTCTGATGGTGTATTTTGAGGGTGGGAGGAACTTTTGAAAGACCACGAGCACTTTGGAGTGGGGAACTGAGGGAGGCCAACTGGGTACACAGTGTCACTGCTAGGAAGCCAAACTCAGGTCTCCATTAATTAGCCTCTACATCAGTGGTTTCGTTGTTAGCAGTCATCGTCAATGTGATGGTGATTACTGATGGATGTATGAGGAATTTGTGTAATGCATGCTGGGTAATGTAGTGAGAGGACAATGGTGGACAATAACACAGAAAGATACAAATGATTAATTGTGTAATACCTTTGAGGCTGAGGAACACAGGTCTGCACTCAGAACTGTGTCCCTCAGAAAAAGTAAGTCCAGCATTTAATGGAGGTACCTTTTAACTCCATTAAAGGGCCCATATCCTACATAACTGTTGTATTTTATCTTCCTGAATTATTTACAGTGGTGGTGACAGGAACCACACATCCAAAGAGTTCAATGCTTCTTTAAAACTCCCTCATACAGTAGGTTTGAGATCAGATTTTGGCATTTCTTATGGTGCAGGGGCGCATACAATGACCTCTAAGATGACATAGTCCCCATTGAAAACCTGTTTTCTAATATTCTATAAATATTTTACTATTATCATCATTAGATAAAGATTGGTCTCTCTACAATGAACCGTTTCACATCAGTCCATGCTTCAAATGTGAAGCTGCTACGCTGCATCTGCTACCGCCTACTGCTATATTATCATTGTGTACTGACTGCACATGTTGCTTAATCCCACAACATTCTAACTATCCGACTAGCCCCCACTCCAGAACTTGCACATGCACGGAGCCACACCCGCTACAGAACCTGTACATAACCTGTACATTTGGCATCTTCTTGGTCCAGGGGTGCATAAAGTGGGTTAAAGGCGATATAGTCCCCATAGAAAACCTATTTTCTAATATTGTGAAACTGTTTCACTATTATTGTCGTCATTAGATAAACATTTCACATCAATCCACCATTCTGTGAGTTTATGTGCCAAAGCACTTATTTAGGTTACATTACAAACCTCTCTTCATCCCTTAGAGTCAAACAGGGTGTTTTTGATACTGTGCAATTAAGACTGGTATATCATCATCTGAAAAACGTGTATCTCTAAAATAGTAACTTTACAGGAGAAGGCAAAATTGTTCTTAGGTTTGAATCCAAGTTCATATAATAGTGCATATAAGAGATTTTACGTTAACTTGGACTAAAGTGATTTTTGAGCATTTTTGTTGGTCTAAAGCAGCAATCTGTCCTAGTTGTCAGGCCACTCATACCCATATAGCCAGCTTGTATATTCTGGGTAACAGTTAGTTCTGGAGTGTCTTTGTTTAACTACAGGATTTCAGTGAGCATGGTATTGCGCCGCGAGAGATCACCACCACAGACGACTTTGCTTCCGGAAGGCCGGATCGAATCCGGGATCAAGCCAAAGCTATCAGGTCTCTCACGGCCCCTATTCCAGGAGACACGCTGCTGGAGGAGCTGATCGCACCAGCAAGGTATTTAACTACCACAGAATTGAGTTCTAGCACAACAGCTAGAAGCAACCAGATAAGGTGTTTTCGATTGGATCCAGGATCAGACCGGAGTGCAAACGCTGGAAACAAACCTTGGATTGTCCACAATGCTTTGGAGGAATGTGCTACAATGTTACAAGCAGTGTTCTTCCTGATGTGTAACACCAGAATTAATGTCTAACCATGTAATGCTAAATCAGCAAACAGTTGGAGCATGTGCACCGTGTGCATTGCAGGTCATCCATAGGGGTCCAGCTGCTTAGGAAAATGGGTTGGAGGGATGGGCAAGGGATTGGACCCAGGATGAAGAGAAGACAACGCAAACAGGACACGGGTCAGTCTAATGTATTCCCTTTTGAAGCTTCTATTACTGTCAGAACACAGGCCCTAGGTTTATATGCATGTTATGTTTGCCTCGTTGTCACAGATGCCAGAGTTTATGCATGTGCTTTGCCACCCAGTGGATCCGAGGGGTCAGACGTGAGTATGAACTTCTGAATAAAAGAAAATTCGCCATTCATTCGTATCGTAGACAATGCAATTTTTGAACAGATGATCACAATTAAATTGATTAATATTAACAATCATGAGATCACAGTGAGTTGATGTGATTGATGTGAATTTCAAAACTGAAATTTGAAAAAACAAATCAAAATTACATATTGATATCAGCTGTTGATATGAAAGTGGAATTCCACTGAAACATTCTTAAAACATTCCCTATAATAGTTCTGAATTGTTTACAGTGGTGGTGATAGGAACCAGACGTCTTGAAGATTTTAATGCTTCTTAAAAGCTCCCTCGACATTGTTTTTCAGTAGTTTTGAGGTCAAATTTTGGATTGTTTTAGTGTATGTTGGGGGCGACACAGAGTGTAATGAGTTTTAGGCTGTATAGCCCCCATTGAAAAGCTATTTTCTATGGTGGCATTTTGCTGCCACGCACAGTAAAAAATAAATCCCTCAAGGTCTCATAATTCTGAAACAATATGCCGTGAAAATGACATAGTGATTTCCTAATTACGATAAAGGATCTATGTTGTAAAAATGACATAATGATGTTGTAATTAAGAACAACATAATATATGTCCTAAATAGGAGATGTCAAATAGGAGATATCAAAGATCTATTTTCTGTGAAGCACGTTGAAGCCATAATGCTGCTGGCTAGCGAACAGGCTAGTAGCTGTGTTTGACTCTGTGGTGTATCTCTGTGCTCTAATGTGACTGTACTACACTGAAATAGACCAGTTCACAGCATAATGCAGCACACAGGACTTCAGTACAGGAAGCAAAACAGCTCAAACACCGGCTACAAGCGATCCCCTGGTCAGCGCGGCGACATCAGCTGGGACTCAGTGGGTCGCGCAGTGAAAAGTAGACTAAAGTGATTGTTTTAGTTATTAATGCAGGGTTTATTTTTTACTGTGCGTGGCAGCAGTACTCCACTGTAATTCTCTAATATGTATAACTATTATCAGCATCATCAACATGGATAAAATCTGGTTTCTCTACATCAGACCATTTCACATCAATCACAGTCTGAAAGACCGTTTGCATCTCAATGACTGAATAATGCAGACATTTTGACTGTAATCAGTTTAACGATTAGCATCTGTTTATCAGCTTCATTGTCTAAAAAGACTACAAGCACTTTGGAGTGGAGACCTGAGGGAGGCCAACTGGGTACACAGTGTCACTGCTAGGAAGCCAAAATCAGGTCTCCATTAATTAGCCTCTACATCAGTGGTTTCGTTATTAGCGGTCATTGTCAATGTGATGGTGATTACTGATGGATGTATGAGGAATTTGTGTAATGCATGCTGGGTAATGTAGTGAGAGGACAATGGTGGACAATAACACAAAAAGATGCAAATGATTAATTGTGTAACACCTATGAGGCTGAGGAACACAGTTCTGAGTGCAGGCCTGTGTTCCTCTGCCTCAGGAAAAAGTAAATCCAGCATTTAATGGAGGTGCCGTTTAACTCCATTAAAGGGCCCATATCCTACATAATGCTGCTGGCTGGCGAACAGGCTAGTAGCTGTGTTTGACTCTGTGGTGTATCACTGTACTCTAATGTGACTGTACCACACTGAAAGCGGTGCCCACAGCATAATGCGACACACAAGACTTTAGTACAGGAAGCAAAACAGCTCAAACACCGGCTACAAGCATACTAGATTAGCATCTGTTCATCCACTTCATTGTCTAAAAACTTTAATTAAAATGAAAAAAGACAATTTTCCTGCAAAATGGCTGTTTTGGAGACTGATTTGGCTTTCTTTATGTGGAATATGGTCAAGTGAATTTCTGTTTTTGTATCCAAAATCGTTTAACACTAAATAATTTCCAACTTTGTGTATGTAGAGTGATGATGAGTTTGCTCCAGAGAATGTGACCTTCGCACCCAAAGACGTGATCCCTGTGGATTTCACCCCTAAAGATGACATCCATGGTCTGGGCTACAGAGGGCTGAACCCCCTGCAGGCCTTGAGTGGTGGTTCGGAAATGGGGCATGTCAATCTGTTCACCCTGGACTCTGAAAAGAGCAGTCTGTTTAGAGACAGGAAGACGGGCAAACAGCGTAAAGGTGGAATCGCAGGACAGGTGCGGTCTTCAGACATTTTGAAGAAGATGTATGTTTAGCTCGCTTGCTGTTGGCACACGTCCCATTGTTTCAGGTCTGAAGTATATACAGCCTCCCTCTCCCATTGTGATTATGTGCTTGTATGTGCGTACAGGCATTCGGAGTGGGAGCGATGGAGGAGGAGGATGATGATATCTACAACAGAGATGCTATGTCCAACTACGACACTGTGCTAGGAGGGGAGGAGCCAGGGGACGGCCTGTACGGGTGGACAGCCCCTCAGCAGTACAGCAGGAAGAAAAATGGTCAGGCTTTCGTTTTACTTCCAAGTTCATATGTATCTGTAGTTGTATATATATATATACTTACCATCCACTTTTTCATCCAGTCTTTCCACTCACTGGCCACTTTGTTAGGTCCATCTACCTCTAAGTTCACTATGTAGGTGTACGATTTCAACTACATTCCGTCTGTTGTCATGCACACTTTGTCAGCCACCATCTGCCTTATTTAGCCTCAGTCATTTTCTGACCACATGTCCTCTGAGATATGGATCCCAGCTCAGTTTACAGTGGCCCATAATTCACAAATACACCCACCAGCCACTTCAGGACCCACACAGAGGTCGTTATTTGAGTGGTGGATCATTCTCAGTAGTGGATCTGACACAGCAGTGCTGCTGGAGTGTTTAAACACTGTGTCCACTCACTGTCCACTCTATTAGACACTGCTACCTTGCTAGTCCACCTTGTAGATGTACAGTCAGAGATGATGGCTCATCAGTGCAGTGTTGGTGTACAGTGCAGTGTTGGTCATCCTCTAGTCCGCTGCCCACAGGACGCTGTTGGCTGGACAGTTTTGGTTGGTGGACGATTCTCAGTCCAGCAGTGACACTGAGGTGTCCAGCAGTACTGCTGTGTCTGATCCACTCACACCAGCACAACATACACTAACACACCACCATCACCACGTCAGTGTCACTGCAGTGCTGAGAACGATCTACCACCCACATAATACCTGCTCTGTGGTGGTCCTGTGGGGGTCCTGTGGGGGTCCTGACCGTTGAAGAACAGGGTAATAAAGTATACAGAGAAACAGATGGACTACAGTCTGAGTGCTATATGGTCAGTGGAGCTGATAACATGGGGAATGAGGGTAGATGCAATGAAGTGGCCGGTGGGTGTGCCAAGAGTGGCACTGATGTGGTCATTAACAGAAATTGAAAAGGTGCACAACAGATTTTTGTAGTTTCTAGCAGGTCTTGTGTAGCTGCAGTCAAACAGGTGTCAGTTCAGTCATGAAAAGGCATTAGGAATAATCATGGCATGAAGTCTTTTAACGATGTTTCACAGTGAAATGTTTCACTTTGCCTTTCAAACAGACTCAAAAAGAGATGCTGCGTATGTGGGGAAGATTCTTGAAGGTTTCACTCTGGGATCCAAAAGCACAGAAGTCAAAACGGTATGTTCTTTATTCAACTTAAACTGCCTGGATCATACTTTTGTCTTGTATTCTTTGTACCCTGCAGTCGATGCATTTAGTTTAGTTATCTGCACCAAAAGCAATCATTATTAATTTTACATGACCCTTTTACAATCTTACCTTATCCCTCAGAACTACACAGATTGTTTTTTTTCCTCTGCTATTAAGACTGAAAATACATAAATTGATCTAAACAGACCGTTTTAAAGGCTGTTCTGTATTGTTCTTCTTTCAAACATCAGTCTAGGTTTCTCCTTACAACTTCAGTCTGAATGTTCAGGATTAAACAGCTCTAAAAAGTGCTGATATTTAGAAATATCCTGCATAATGTGCTATATCAAGCTCTTTTCTTACAAAAAATAAAGTGAGAAGTCGGTTTTCCATTATATGAGCCATTACAAAACAAGCGTCTGCACTTAATGAGCATCATATACTGTACCTGCTATAGTAACATGTATATCATCTGTGATTAGGCGTTTCCCCCTCCGGATCTTCCAAGAGATTACAGGCCTGTGCATTATTTCCGGCCGGTGGTGGACACGTCCTCTGTCAGCCCCCTGGTAGCCCAGGCGCTGCAGACCTCGCGTGGACACCTATCTCAGGATGCCCCACAGCAGGGCCGCCACATGCTGGACTCAGCACAGAGAAGAGAGATGCTGGGAGAAACAAGCCTACAGGGTACAGATGCTGTGTGTGTGTTTGTGTGTCTCAGTGTGTGTCTCAGTGTGCGTGTCAGTGTGCGTGTCAGTGTGCGTGTCTGTGTGTGTGCGTGTCTGTGTGTGTGTGTGTCTGTGTGTGTGTGTGTCTGTGTGTGTGTGTGTCTGTGTGTGTGTCTGTGTGTGTGTGTCTGTGTGTGTGTGTGTGTGTATGTGTGTGTGTGTGTGTGTGTCTCTCAGTGTGTGTGTGTGTGTGTGTGTGTGTGTGTGTCCTGTTACCAGCATCATGGTCAATTCTGAATACATTTTTCTAGAGCAGAGTTATTCACATCAACCAATCTGTATGTTTATGACTATGTTTATTTCTCAATCGTACAGTTATGCAGAAATGTTGGAGAAATGACCGAATTCTCTTGAACAGAAAAATTATTTTATTTAAAACACCAAACATATGTAAAATGTAAACCTCAAAACTAGTTCTAAAAAATATACTGTTTTTATGGTTTATATTATTGGACACCCATGAATATCTGACAAAATTATTTGGTCAGTGAATAAAACCGTTTAGTATACATCCCATCTGAGTGCAGTGATTTAGAGGATGCCTTCATAGTTACTGAGTATTCTGCATGTGTGTAGAAATGAATTCATACGTTGTTTGATCTAACAGGCCTGGCAGTTCAACTGCATCAGTTTTGTCATGTTAGAATCTGTTGTAGTCAGTTGCAATAACATGTACTCTGACCACACCGAGATATTCTGATTGGATTGAATCGTTCACTTTACTGGGATAACACAGTGCTAAACAGTGTAATCAAAACAATAAAGATGTTTTTGATACTTGGTTGAATGTAGGTTTAGGGAAAGTTAAGCACCTACAAAGCATCTATAGTTTGTATATGTGTGCTCTGCAGGGCCCAGCTCAGTGTTTGACCTGCTGGACAGTAAGGACAGAGAGAGGCTGAGTGGGATCCAGAAAGCTGCAGAAGAGAAGAGAGCGCAGGGAGACATGTCTTCTGCTGAGGGACGCGCTGCTGTTGTGGCTGCAGCCAAAGCCTCCGCCCTGCAGGCAATGTCCAGCCGCTTCCGGTCCACCTCCAGTGCCCCTCAGTCTGACCCTCATGCCCAGCTCCAGCCCCCTGCTGCCCAGAGAGAGGCGCAGGTCCAGTCCTTGGCAACTGCCCAGCTGGCCCTCAGCGCTTGGTCCAGCCCTACGGCTCAGGGCAGCCAGGCTTTCAAACCGTTTGAGAAGAACCCTGCCAAACAGGCCCGGTATGACCTCTACATCAGCCGTCTGAAGCAGGGGGATAAAGGTATGGAAGCTCATTGTAGCTTTTTTTTTTTTTTGCACAGCTCACTTGCTCACTCACTCGCTCGCTACACTCATATCAAGACAACACACACAGGCTTGCATGCTGCTGGTGGAACTGCGGTGCTGAGAATGACTCCACACACAAATCATTTCTATTCCCCAGTCAGACCCCAATTATGCCTCATAAATTACAATACAACAAAAACTTCAATTCTGTATCCTGAAGTGTGTTATGACACTACTCATTTTTTCCTTTCAGCTTTATGCTAAAAAATTAAACGTAGATTCAAAAATCCACTATCACTATTTAATTGAGTTGTAAATGTACTTCAGGTACAATTATTAGCTCTTGTTCATTGACTTTGTGTGAGTGTGACTAACTGTGCTGTGCGTGTGTGTATCTGCGTGTGTGATGGTGTTTAGATGCTCTGGAGCTGAGTCTGGACCCGTCGATGACCGAGTGGGAGAGAGGGCGAGAGAGGGAGGAGTTTGTTCGTGCTGCTGTGCTCTATAAGCCGAGTAGCTCGTTACTTTCCTCCCGCTTCACTCGTGGCAAACACGAGGAGGACACAGACAAAGTGGAAGTGACCAGAGATCATGAGGTCAGCAGGTCATATATGCTCTTATACGCATAAGTTCTGATTGTGCTCTGATATGTACTGCATGTTATTCTGGCATTGCTTGTCATGTTAATACTCTTATTAATTTATATACAATATCGGCTTACAAACTATAGAAGTGTTGTAAACTAGGTATATGGGTGTTGATTGTAGAATCATCTACAGATCTGTTTATTATTCTGGGCACATTTAAAGTTTATTTTAATTTCTTATAGCTTCCTGATCTGATAGCATAAAGCTTATATATATATATATATATATATATATATATATATATATATATGTGTATGTGTGTG
>CM067498.1:3457013-3475543 GCA_034552555.1 Semaprochilodus insignis
CAAGTATAAACAAGGCGAGCGGGATAGGCAAGTAATAGACACATGGCTATAAAAAGAGAGAATAAAGACTATACAAATATTAAATAATACTATACTAATATTGAATAATACAATAAACAACCCAGAAGTGTTTTTGATTATTTCAGCGTGTCTAAAGAATTCAGTTTTCTGCTCATTGATAATCTCAGTGACTCAGGTTTAACTCCTCCAGTTACTAGCTCGCTTGCTAATGCTAACGTTTACCGGAGGCATCCCAGCGATCTGTTCTCATGGAGACGGTTGCCGTTTGCGCCACAGCTTCAGTGAAAGTTGTGGAGAACTTTAGCCGGGGGTCTGGAGACTGAGGCGGGGGTCCGGTGATTGAGCCGGGGGTGGGCTTTTAGCGGTTTTTACTTCATCCGTCTGCGGGAGAAGAGACAGTTACCCACCGCGACAGCTTCCTCCAGGAATGCCCGGAGGACAGAATGGATCCGTTGGCGCTCGATGAGCCGATAACAGCGGAAAATAAAGGAGAGGTGACGTCACTCTGGGGGCACGAGCCGCTTTCACAGGTGTGTTAATATAGATCACAGTTATTGATCTGCAGGTATCCCCAGCTTTGGGTCAGATGTCTCACACGCTTCATGCCCTAACTTCGTTCCAGTCCTCATAGTACTCTCTGAGCAGTCCGACTTAAAGGGGAACTCCACCGAGTTTTCCGACCTTTACAGAGTTCAATTTGTCAACAAGGTGATTCAGAGTGATCTGATGTGAAATAGCTCGTGTTAGAACATATTACAGACTCAGAAGAACCAGGAGTCGCAATGGTCATAAATATATCCACTTTATTTACTATCCAAAACTACCCCTGAACCTACATGTCTTCTGAGTGTTGATATGTTGTTGATATGATATGACAAAATCTGTTTCCTTTGGGTATGTACTCCTACATAAGGAAGATAAAGGAAAAGTTTAGACTGATATGGGCAATATTTATTGAGCTACACATACAGAAGTCTCTCAGTATGGCATCGGGCCGTCATGTTTACTAATGCAACATCCCAGACGTCACGGCAAGGAATTGTAGATGTTCCTAATGGTGTCCTGTGATAATCCATCCCATGTATCTTAAATATTCTCACACAGTTCCTGCAGATGGTGCTGTAGGGGTGGGGATGGAGTGACACCAGGCCTTCTGGACGTGTGACGTGTGACAACAAACCGTTCATCTTGGTGCAGGACTCGTCACTGAAGATGACCTGCTGATTCTGAGTGACTCCATGACAATCTGGCACGACACCATTGCAGTCTTTGGTGACGTTGACGTGGTGTTAAGGGCAGTTGTTGTAACGCTCTGTGTGCANCTGAATGTCCGCAATCGTCACCAGTGACGAGTCCTGCTTTTGTCTTGATGGAGATGACCAACAAATCCGTGTGTGGAGATGAACGGCTTGTTGTCACACATCACACATCCAGAAGGCCTGGTGTCACTCCACCTCCACCCCTACCGCACAATCTGTAGGAACTGTGTGAGAATATTCAAGCTCCATGGGATGGATTATCACAGGGCACCATTAGGAACCTCTACAACTCCATCCTGAGGCGTCTGTCATGTTGCGTAAGCGAACATGGTGGCCCGATGCCATGCTGAGAGACTCTCTATTCTGGGTGCAACTCTTCTTTTGATGATAAGTGTGCACTTATCTCAAATCTCAAAAAAAGCTCCGTAAATGCTTCTGGTTCCTATCAACACCACTCTGAACAATACTGACTCCAAATTACTGAATGACTTTAATATTTAATTATAAAATCATAATCAGAATTCCCCTTTAAATTAGTTTTTTAGCACCATGTGCCTACTTATTGCTCTAACTCCGAGAACAGCTGCTGGCTGATAACATGAAAAGCCAATCAAGTGAGTCTCTATCGCATGAAGACGTTAATTAAACTGCCCTCATTTAACAGCTCTGTAATTGCAGTGTGGAAGGGTCTTTCACACAGTCGAATGGTTATGATGATGTACTGTCTCTCATGTAGATTCCCGTAAAGGTGTTGAGGGGACACACTGACTGTGTCAGTAGCTGCCACTTCTGCTTCACCGACACCCGACTTCTCACTGGCTCCCATGACAAGACTGCGATATTCTGGGTTTGCAGTATTCTGGGACTATCCATGTGTTTGGACCATGATGTTCTATGATTAGCATTCCCTCTTTCCCTGACCATGATGTTCCTTGATTAGCATTCCCTCTTTCCTCTGTCTGTTTACTCTGTCTGTTCTTGTAGGATCTGGAGACAGGAGCTCAGTTGATGGTGCTAAAAGGAGGACACTCTGCGGCCATCACCGGGTGCTGTTTGGTCCCAGAAAAGAACAGGTGGGCGAGGAGAAACAAGGAGGTTAAAGGAATGTGCACATCCCACCTGCTAGCCAAGCAGCACATAAAAACCCCATCTTTAATCTCAGTCACCATTCACTGCATGGTGTCTGCTCTATGGTGAACTGAATAGAGAGGGTCTGAGGAACAACCAAGAGATTTGTAGAATAGCAGGCCTACTACAACATGGCTGACTCTATAGCGCACCGTTTCTCTAAAGGGGAGTGATTCCAGATGGAGCTCTTGTATGTCCACGCATCGTCAAAAAAACAGGTGCACCCAGAAGAAGAAAATTTAGACTGATATGGGCAATATTTGAACACAGTCGTGCTGAAACAACCCCATAGCATTACCCCTTCTCTGCCAAACCTTCCAGTCAGCACAATGCAGTCTGGCAGGTAACGCTCTCCTGGCATTCACCAAACCCAGACTCGCCAATCAGGCTGCCAGATAGAGAAGCCTGATTCATCACTCCACAGAACACTGCGCCAGAGTTTCCACTGCTTCAGAGTACAGTGGCGGCACATTACACCACTCTATCCGATGCTCGGCATTGTGCTTGGTGATGTAAGGCTTGCATGCAGCCGCTCGGCCATGGAAACCCATGCCATGAAGCTCTCGGTGCACAGTTATTGTGCTGATGTCAGTGCCAGAGGAGGTTTGGAACTCAGCAGTTAATGAGTCAGCAGAGCCTGATGTTTACACACTACGCTCCTTAGTACTCCTCAAGGAGAAACAAGAAAGTTAAAAGCAATTTGCACATCCCACTGGCTGGCTAAGCCTGTTAATAGAGAATATTTCATCTAAGTTGCTATTCACTACATAGTGTTTGCTCTATAGTGCATGGACTAGAGAGCGTTCACGGCTGACACACAACTTGGCGAGCTATATAGCACACTAGGGAGTGATATAAGGTAGTAATTCCAGATGTGACCTGATTCATCACTCCACAGAACACGTTTCCATTGCTCCTGGGTCCAGTGGCGGCGCTTTACACCACTTCATCCGATGCTCGGCCTTGTGCTTGGTGATGTAAGGCTTGCATGCAACTGCTCGGCCATGGAAACTCATGCCATGAAGCTCCTGGTGCACAGTTATTGTGCTGATGTCAGTGCCAGAGGAGGTTTGGAGGTTGGTGACTTTTACACATCCCAGCACTCAGCAAACCCTCTCTGTAACTTTATGTGGTCTGCAAGTTGCTGTGGTTCCTAAGCCCATCCACTTTTCAGTGGGACCACTCACAGTTGATCGTGGAATATCAGTTAGGGAAGAAATGTCACTAACTGACTTGTTGCAATGGTGGCATCGAATTACAGCATCACGCTAGAGCTCTTTAGAGTGACCCATTCTTTCACAGATGTCTGCAAAGGCAGACTGCATGGCTCAATGCTTGATTTTATATGCTTTGTGGCAACGAGACCGAATGAAACACCTGATTTCAGTGATTCAGAGGTGTGTCCCAATACTTTTGTCCATACAGTGTGTATAAAAACCCAAAACTTACACAAGATATACGCTTTGAGGAAGTGATACAGTGGACTTCAGGAAGAGCAGAATACTTAAGACCACAAGTGGCACCACATGGTCAGTAACTCAACTTGATAACAGCCCTGCCAAGCCGAAGGCATTTAATATCCATTTAGCTGTTAAATAAAATGTCATGGCATTGAGAGCCTCCGCCACTAACACACACACACACACACACCCCCTCTCTCTCACACCACACTCTCCAATTACACTCTCGCTGTCAGGTTCTTTTATTGCACAGCCCTTTGTTTGCACACCCTGCTGCCACGGACGCTGTTTCCAGGCAACGCTGGAAGCAGAGCGCTCTCGGTGGGGGTGCTCTTTGCTGCTGTAATCAGCTTCTTTGCAACAGCATCCACTAATTAATACATCAGTCAGCATGCTTTTCATCACTGGACTAAATGCTGATGGTTATCTTGGTCATGTCATATAATACAGACTGAAATGGTTTATGTATTCTAGGACATCCAGCTTGGGCTGTGGGTGTAATTGGTGCTTCATAGCTATGACCTCATCAAATTGCAATAACGTTACAGTTATACTGCATTAAGCTTGCCTATGGCCCGTCTGCTGTGGATTTAGACCCGGGATGGTGATATTCTTTATGCTTTATACCCCATAAACGGTCTTTTTCTCTTTGTCCTTGGCCTCCCTCAGAGTAATAACATCCTCCTGGGACAAGAACGTGAACGCCTGGGACCTGGAGACTGGCAAAATACTGGTGAATTATTCAAATCCCTGTTCATATTAAACTCCACCTTTATACGTCTTTACGTCATCTCTCCTCTGACTCTCTCTTTAATATCGGACCGGGACATAATGAAAGCACATGTTGAATAGTGAGTAAGGCAGTCTCTGTTTATCTCTGTGAATGTGTGTGTGCTTCAGTGGACAGTAGCACAGGGTGGTTTGTTGCTTTCATGCAGCGTGTCGGGGGATGGGAAGTATGTGGCTTCAGCCTCAGACATGGAGAACGCCCTCTACATCAACTGTGCCGACACAGGACAGAGACTGCATTGCATGCAAGGTAGACTGTACATGTAACTGTAAATAAACATGGGCGATGTGGTTTAAATTTACATTTACTTATTTTTATTTATTTATTTGTTTGTTTGTTTGTTTGTTATATCGTATATTTAAATTATACACTCATCATCAAAAGAATAGTTGCACAAATAGCTGCACCCAGAAGGAATCAACCCACAGGAATGAAATTTGGTGGGTAGGTTTGACATTGTGAGACATGCAAATGATTTCAAGCTCTGCTTCGCATGTGATGTAAGCAAGGCTGGGCCTTATCGCTGTACCTGACTGACCCAACAGCCACGATTGCAGATATTCAGCAAGCAGTGATGCCCTCCACGAGTCATCCTGTTAGTGCAGCACCATTGGCTGACGGCTGCATGACGCAGGACTACATGCACACAGACCGTTACCACGACTGTCCTTAACACCACGTCAGCGTCACCAAAGACTGCAATGGTGTTGTGCCAGACTGTCATGGAGTGACTCAGAATGGCAGCGGGTCATCTTCAGTGACGAGTCCTGCTTTTGTCTTGGTGGAGACGAACAAAGAATCCGCATGTGGAAGCTCCGTGGTCAACGCCAAGATGATTTGTCGCGTCACACGTCTAGAAGGCCTGGTGTCACTCCACCTCCACCCTTACCCCACAATCTGCAGGAACTGTGTGAGCACTGCAATCCGACACTTCCTTCTGGGTGGACCTGTTCTTTTAATAATGAGTGTATTTACCACTGGTGGAGCTTCCAGATGCAAGTACAAATGTGAACAGAGGAAATCAATACTTTACTTTACTGCTGCTTATACAAGACAGGGACATACGGTCGCTGTCCAAAGAAAAACATGTATCTCCATTTTTGTCAACTTATAATTTTTACATCATGATGAGTGGACCAACAGAAATCCTCCAAAATCAACTTGAATAATTTGTTTGTTCACGTTCTAAGCCACTTATCTTTCTGGGTCGTGGGGGATGCTGGAGTCAATGGGCCGAAGGCAGGAAACACCCTGGACAGGCCACCAGTCCATAACAATGCAGCCACACATACAAGTTACTGTTTTGAAAGTACTTTTTTCTTTGGACAGTTATGATATACTTTCTGTTTTTTTGCTCACACTGACAAACGGGAGATTTGACTGGTAATTAAATAACCAAACGATGGTCACTGACTAGAGTACTGTTTATCTTGTGAAAAGAATTTTGCCCCTATCTCTAGCGCTCCAGCGTCACAGACCATCTTCTAAACTTCCTGTAATTTCTATGTAATTTTTTGTGTTCCAAATAATTGTTTATTTACTTTTTAATCCTGATCTGTTCATTTCTGTACTTCATTTAATGAATTCAGCCAACAAAATCTCTCTGTCCATCTCTCAGGCCATCATAAGTCCACAGTAATGAGCTGTCAGTTCGATGCTCAGAGTCAGCACTTGGCCAGCGTCTCAGCAGACAGATCCATTAAATTATGGGACCTCTGCTCTCACAAAACCACTCTGACCATTAACAGGTACAGACATTACTCCGTATGAGTTGTGCTCAGACAGCCTAGCTTCTCCTGCTTCTCCTGCTGCTCTTTTCTTGAACGACTGTCTGCTGCAGCTCATCTTACAGATACCGTACTGCAGAGAGCATACTAAGGGTTTGGTATACCACAGTGTACACTTGAATGCTGGGGCTGAATGCTTGGATATGTGAGGTGATTGCTTTTGTCTGCATCGGCTGTAGCTCTTGGATAAGGTTTGCGTTCTCTTTCACCTGTTACCCCACATTTAGTGAATAAGCGTTTTGGCTGGCTAAAAGCTTTGGTTTAAAGCTTAGCTGTTTATTGGTCCCTTGGTTCCAATTAAGGCCTCTTAATCATCTATTAACATTTCTAGGAAACCGAGTTCTGTTTGCAGGGCCCTATGGTCCCGAGGCCTGGTGTTACTTCCTCACAATGTAGGGAATTAAGGGAACAGTCCTAAATTCCCAGTGTCACTGAAAGTTTGTAGGCCATGTGTTTTAGGCCCATTTTGCCTCAAATGTGTTTCCTTAGCATCAAAGATAAGATTGTCCATAGACGAATGGACATAGCCCTTTACAAAACGTACTGTGGCGTCCTGCCACTGGCCGTGAGACCATATGAGCTTTGCATGGCCATGCAAAGAGGCTCTTGGGAAGCACCGCACTTGAGGTAAGAGGGACAATAGCTTTTGTTAATGTTGTTGGTCACTAGAGTAAGATTGATGTTGATTTGTGTTATAGTGTGTTGGGCTGTGGGGTAGTGGTGTAGGTCTAAGTGGTGCTATCCCAGCAGCAGTTCTAACTTGCTGCCTGTTCATTAAAAGATTTGAATGAATTTTGAAATACAACGCTTCCCGCAACGTCTTCTTTGCTGACACCATAGTACATATTAGCAACATCTGGTGGTTTATGGACATGCTGGTTCAAAATACACTGACATGCCATGGGATACAAATTGGTTTTGAAGGGGCATTACCTCAGGTGGACAGCTTGGGAACACCCACACCTGTATAAGTTGTGAGGTGTTATCTTGTGAGGGAGATTGAACACTGGCCAGTGTGCTCATGGCAAGGTAATGTGAATTATCGTATTCCGAAAGAGACATGATAGTGTGGCCTACACGTTCGCCTGGCATTCCACTGTCATGCTTCATTGAAAATCCGATAATTCACAGGTGACTTTTTTGTCCAGTGACCTTATTTACAATGGAGAGCTCTTGGAACATTGGACCTTGGGAACATAGGCCACTGGGAATGTGCTGCTGCTGTATAATAGCCTAGCAGAGCAAAGTAATGAAGTTATATGGCCACTTGTCTTAAACTGCATCTGGTGCTTAAGTTATATTAGATGAGCTTATTACCTGTATTACCTGTACAAACCTGTTTTATTTAAATGAGTATATTTAGTGACTATCTATTTTGCATAAATGAGATAGCTAGCTTATCTCATTAGGCAAGAGCGTGATGTGTGTATAAGCGTACTGTGTGATATTCTAAACTGTCTGAGTACATTTGGGATGAGGGTAAAGCTGTGTAATCAGTTATCATAAAGAGCTATCAGTTAAGACCATTGTCCTTCATTCCCCCAGTGCCCACACAAACGTCATCTCAAGCTGCTGTTTCACTCGCAATGGACATTACTTGTGCACAGCATCGTGGGACCGGACGCTAAAGCTTTGGGACATTCAGACTGGTTCGTTCCGCACCAAGGGAGGAGTGCAGCTCAGCGAGAGCCATGATGGTAGCGTCAGTTCCTGCGCCTTCTCCAACGATGGTACGAGTGTTTGCTTACAGCCCATCTACCATGAACCAGAATATAATGTAAATGGACAATCAGTAACCACACTGAAGAATTCACAGTGCTGAAGAATTCATGTGCAAAGTGTAAAAGATGTGACCCAGCGTAGTGATGCTCAGTGGACAGGCATAATTATATACTCTCAAACGAGGCATCTCATTTAAAAGTAACCCCAGAGGACAAAAAGTACACTGAGGTATCTTTAATTTTGTATGCTAAATACACTCATTGAAAGAATAGCTGAACCCACAAGGAAGTGTGGGATTGCAAGGCTAAAGGTTACCAGGAACAATAAATAATGGTAAATTTAGACTGATATGATCAATATTTACTGAGCTACACATACAGAAGTAGTGTCTCTCAGTGTGGCGTCGGGCCGTCATGTTTGCTAACACAACATGCCAGACGTCTCGGCATGGAGTTGTAGAGGTTCCTAATGGTGTTCTGTGATAATCCATCCCATGTAGTTTGAATATCCTCACACAGTTCCTGCAGATGGTGTGGTAGGGGTGGAGGTGGAGTGACACAAGGGCCTTCTGGACGTATGACATGTGACAACAGACCGTTCATCTTGGCGCTGACCACGGTGCCTCCACACACAGATTCGTTGGTCGTCTCCACCAAGACAAAAGCGGGACTCGTCACTGAAGATGACCCGCTGCCTTTCTGAGTCACTCCATGACAGTCTGGCACGACACCATTGCAGTCTTTGGTGACGCTGACGTGATGTTAAGGACAGTCGTTGTAACGGTCTGCATGCATGTAGTCCTGCGTTGTGCAACCGTCTACCAATGGTGCTGGCACTAACAGGATGACTTATAGAGGACATCGCTGCTTGCTGAATGTCTGAAATCGGTACAGGGATAAGGCCTGTCCTTGCTTATGTCACATGAAACTTGAATCATCTGCATGTCTCATGATGTCAAACCTACCCACCAAGTTTCAGTCCTGTCAGTTGATTCCCTCTGATTAGTATATATATAAATATATATAAATATATATATAGGAAGTCTGGTTTATATCTGCAGCAGCGTCCGTGGTGCCAGTGTGTTCCTAACATTCAAATGATCTGATCTCCAGCTTCGGTTCTAGTGTCCGGTGCATACGACAGGACTCTAACACTGTGGGACATGACAGGACTGTGTAAAACCCTGGTGCTGAAGGTAATTTGTCTTTTTGCTAGTCACTAAAGGAAACATTTTGCATGATGTGACTGAAGTGAAGCTGCGTAGTGGCACTTTGCATTTCCCTGTAAATCACCTTTGAAACATTTCAAACTCAGGGCCATTCGGACTGGGTGACAGATGTGGACATCAGTGCCGATAAGAACTGGGTGGTCTCTTCGTCAAAGGTGAGGCGTTCATAATCAGCAAGTTATTAATGGGACTCAAGTTATAGATGTGGTATAGAGTTTATTAATCTCATTAGTCTCATGTTCAAATCTCATCGATTTCATTCTAAACCAGGGCTGTCCAGTCTTCTCCGCGAAGGGCCAGTGTGACTGTGTGTTTTCCATTCAAACCAGCAGTGGCACCTGAACACATTTGTTCATTCAGTTCAGTCTAAGGCTGCAGCTAAGCTGTGTGCTACACACTAATACTACACAGTACATGCTATGTACTAATCTTAATAGTGCGAGTTCTGCAGGCTAGTACACACAGTATTAGCATATTAGCATCCTTTCTTACTAACAGGCAGAGGGTGCTTTACAGAACCCGAATACATAAACACATTATTTACTAGAATTCATGTATTTTACAGGCTGTTTGGACAGATTTGAGTTGAACTCACATTTATACACCAGTTCTTGTCCTGCCACCACCACAGTCGCTGTCGCATCACCGTCCACCATTTTTTCACCAAGTTTCCCAGACGCGAGAAGTTCCTCCCTTTGCATTTCCCATTGCATTGTGGGACAACAGTGTCCATCATCACCACACTGAAAAATACACTGGTTCTGAATGTGCATTGTGGGTTTTTGAGTATACTCAACTTTGACATTGGTAACTGTGCTATACACTACTTAGCACTAGTTAGTATTAGTATTATGAGTGCGACTGGGATGCACCCTTAAGTCTTCAAACAGCAGATCATGGGGTCATTCTCATGTTCAGAATGTCGTATGCATTATGATGATAATGAATAATATTGTATCATTTAGTAGATGGATAGATGAACCATAATTCTCACCACTGCAACACACGTTAGGGACAGTTATCATGTTTACCTTCGTTAAGTAGAAAATGAATTTGCATTATTTTTACCAGTTGAATCTCTTTAATTCAACGTCTACTTGTAAACTGTAAGGATGTAAATCAACATGTTATGTGGCACAAGTTTAAAGGTAAAACCTTGTAGAAGTGGCCAATATCACAATATTTTAGTGATAATTTAGTGATGAATGATGCGTTAATGAGCTTTTCTGAGCACAATGTGGATATCGTCAATAGAGAAAACACTGACTAACGACATGTTTAATTGCAAAGTGAGCATTATTAAGTTTGTTTAATTTAATTTCATTTGGATTTAGTTCAGAAATATGTATTATTATTATTATCATTATTATTATTATTATTGTTGTTGTTGTTGTATTCATATATGGTGCATTTCATGTTCTACTGTTTTTGTTTCAACATTAAATCTTAGAAAAAAACAAATTATCACAATGTACAGATCTGTATAAGTAATAATGTAATATTTTTCAGTCAGTGTTTTCTGATAGTAATTTAAAATTATAAATATTATATGTTGGGAAAATATACATAATTTGTATGAAAAAACATAATTTACAGAATTTGGTCACCTAAATCGGTCAGTCAGTCAGTTTAATATTGATCAGGTTTGTGTTTAATTGTTCAGTGGAGCGCCATCGTTTCTATATCCAAATTTGAAACATTACATTTTAGTCATTTTCATGTTGGGTCCCTGTATTTGTCGTATTCGAGAGAGTAGCCTGTGTGCGCTCCTATCGTAATGAAAACCTGCCACCACACTGGCCCTTTCTGGGAAAGACTGGACACTCCTTCTCTAAACTAATCGTAATTTATAGAGATTTCAGATTTTGAAACTAGAATAATAAAGTTATGGTCAGTGTCAAGAGATGCTCTTATTCCGTGCTGATGGATGTTGGCCATTTCGTTTGGATGTGAGGTTGGAATGAGGCTAGAATGGACTAGTCCTTCATCACAGAGCAGCGGCACCATCACAATGTCGCTTGTAGTTTGTGTTGACCGGACGTTTGTGTATGTTTGTACTGGTGTATAGGATTCTACAGTGCGTGTGTGGAACATTGAGCAGTCTGAAAGCATACCGGCCGTCATTGAGTCCAGGAGGACACGGGGGGCTTTCAGATACTGAAGGTACTACAAGTTTTCAGAATCTGGCTTTATTGGTTGAGTGTGTTTGCACATGCAACAAATTTGTCTTCAGTGGTTCACAGTACACAGCTGACAACAGAAACAGAATCTCACACTTTCACAGTCACCTGCCACACACACACACACACACAAACACACACACTGACACACTCACACATCCATTCCTGCAGACATACATACATTCAGATATAAATAAACAGGAGTTTGCAGAGAAAGAGGCAGCAGTACTGAATCCGGCTGATCAAAATCGCATTATGTCCAAAACTGTTACAGAAGGAAAACTCAAAAGGTGGGCATTTTCACGATCTGTAAATAAATAAGTAAATAAATAAATAAAGGTGTTTTTTATTCATTCATTTTGACTATAGTGTCTCATGAACACAACTTAGCATCTCATAATTATGTCTTAGTGTCTCATTATCATAACTAAGCATCTGACAATTATGACTTGTGTCTCAATTAGTGTCTCAATTATGGCTTAGCGTCTCATAATTATGACTTAGCATCTTATCATTATCATGTACTTTCCCATTAATATGGCTTAACATCTCAAAATTCTTACTTATATCTCATAATTACGACTTAGTGTCTCATTATTATGACTTAGTATCTCATCATTCTGACTTAGCGTCTCATAATTATGACTTAGTATCTCATAATTACGACTTAGTCTCCTTATTATGACTTAATATCTCATAATTATCACTTAGTATCTCATAATTATGACATAATATCTTATCATTATGACCTGGTCATTATGACTTACGGTCATTATGACTTACTTGCCCATAATTGTGACTTAGAATCTCATAATTATTACTTAAAATCTCATAATTATGACTTAGCATCTCATTATTATGACTTACTTTCCCATCATTATGATTTAGCGTCTCATAAATATTTTTTTCAGTGTCTAATTATTATGACTTAGTATCTTATAAATATGGCTTTGTGTCCCGTAATCATGACTTGCTCATACTGAGTCATAATTACGGGACACTGAGTGGCCTGTTTTTCTTCAAGTGGCGGAAATGGGCTTCCATTCATTTGCAGGGCAGAGGAAGACCTCCGAAATGAAACTTACTAGCTTGATCTGATGCAGTGAACTGTTTGTTTTCAGTGTGGAGAATGCGGGAAAGGCTTTTCTCTCTGTCGGATGGAGAAAACGAGCCTGATCACCAGATGCGTGTTCTGTCGAATGAAGGCTCCTGACAGACACCCTCCTGCTCCTCCGGACCTCTGAGCGCCTTACAGCTGAACAGACACTGTCCTCCACCGGAAACGGCATATGAAAATGCGCTAGTGGTGACAAAAAAAAGCCATGCGGAATTAAAAAACACATCAGTGTACATAAACTGTTTCCTTCCTTTAACGTACATTGTGGGCTGAGACACCCGTATGACGTATTTGAGCTGTAATTTGAGGCTCGCGCTCAGCGGCGCCGTGGCTTAGTTGGTTAAAGCGCCTGTCTAGTAAACAGGAGATCCTGGGTTCGAATCCCAGCGGTGCCTTTTGGCAGTAAGGGCGAACTTCTGCGTGTGTACTACATCCAAATACTATTGTTAATCATATTTATGATAAATAAAATGATAATTATATACATTAAGTAATGCGAATGTACAAACTACTGTGGTGGAGACATTATTGAAAGTACCTTTAAACTGAGAAAGCTGAGCATAAGTGAGTTTACTTAACCCTGTATGAAATGGCAACAAAGGGGAACTCCACCGAATTTGCAATTTCTTTGCATAACGCCGTCATTGCGATATAAACAAGGCCATTCAGGTCTATTTAATTTACTACAGACAACATTACAGACTCAGATGTCTGCACAGTGGTCAGGTTTTCTTTGGGGACTTATTTGGCCTTACAATGTCCTGCATGTATCCCTCCACCATGAATGGATAAATGTAAACTGATTGTTAAGACGCATTATGCCAAAGGTTTATCAGAACTTTATACAAAACTGTCACAAAACAGTGTCTCAGGCTTTAGGCAGCGTATTCATAACCATTCCATATAATAACCTTCTGTGAGGGAGCTTTTAGAGGTGGACGTCTGGTTTCTATCACCACCGCTGTAAAAAGTTCTTTCTCCAAATCAAAGCATTTCAGAATTAGCATCAGATTCAGAATCTCTTATGCCAAGTATATTACACATACAAATAATAAGTCCTGGTGAGTCGCACATGTATGATATGTATAACATACTAAACAGACCAGACAAGCACACAGACCGTTAACAAGCATTTCAGTACAATACAGTACAGACAAAGTACAATAAAAAAGGAAAGAATTAGAATAATAAAAAGCTAGAAAGGATAGAGATATGTGAATGTCTGTACATATATATATATATATATATATATACACACACACACACAAACACACACAGTGTACATGTCTCATTCACATATCTCCATCCTTTCCAGCTCTTTATTATTCAAATTCTTTACTCTTTTTATTGTATTTTATTGTACATATATTCTTTCATGAAAACTATTTTTTACAGAATATTACAGAATGATATAAACATTTAAACGATTATACCTTTTCACATCAAACGACTCTAAATCGCTTTGTTTACATCTTTTTCATATAGAAAGTTCAAAAATTTGGCGGCGTTCCCCTTTCACGCTGAAGAACTCTGTATTCCGTACATTCAGGGCTGCGAGCAGATCACAAAAGGAGTCGAATCTCCGATTCTATGCATTTTGGGAATCGAGAGTCGACTCCGAAGCTTCAGAATCGAATGTGGCTGTGTTTTGCTTCGTAAAACAAAAAGCGGAGAGCGAGGTAAAACGTACAGGTGGCTTAAAATCAACACCTGGAAAATCTACCCATTCACTGGATTTCTGGTATCCAGAGTCAATGAAAGTACTGTATTGTGTGGAATCGACTCCTTGGATTTCGGAGTCGACTCCAGGCATTCTGACGAGCGCACTGTTGTCCGTACTGCTGCAGTACAGCGCTCCGTCTGCTAGAGGGCGCGCGTTCACTGCTAAATCACGTCCGGCTGGAGAGGATCCTTCAAATAACGCGATGAAAACAAGCGGACTCGGCGTCCAAAGCGGAGTCGGTGATGTTCGGAAATAGGTACCGGGCTCCACTAAGGATTCACTCCAGACTGAAGTCCTTTTTGGAAGAGCGACCCCGAGAAAGCGTCACGCTGAATGGACATGCCCTGAAAGGCAGCCGGAGACAGAGGCTGGTATTATTCGCCCCTGTTTTCTGACATCAGTCACTGCAGCACCTCAATACAATCTAGAACGTGTTTCCGCTCGTGCACTGGCTCGGTTCTGCAGTTCAGGGTCCAGGTCCAGTGTGTTAACGCTGCGGAGAGCTTACATCACACCACTGCTGCAGACCGGCTGATTGCTTATTAGGCTCTCTGAGATCCAGCACGACGGAGACGAAGGTGACCATGATTGACCAAGACTGAATCCATTGTGGGGAGACCCCTCTGTTGAAGTTTCGTACCAGCGGTAGATGGAAACCGACGCGATAAGGAGATTAAATGCCCCCCTCTGGTGCAGTTCCTCCGTGCGCCCTCATCCTGAAGAGCCTGATGCCCTTTTCTGAAGGTAGCCAGGCGAGCGCTCCGGGAACGAGCCGGGCGGCTGCGTAACGAAATCTCCAAAGCGCGTCGACGAAGGATAAAGGCGGGAGGAATGATCTGCAGGGTGGTGAAGGAATCACCTGCGCTTTCTGGATGATGGCAAAGGTCGTGGCGGCGAGGCTTTTCTTCATCAGCTGCGTGTGTCTGCTGCGCTGGGCTTGGGTTTGCTTGGGTAAGTAACACCACAGCGGATCTTCTGACTGAGCAGAACATCATCTCACACCAAAGTTCTTTCAGCAGATACACTGTAGGTGAGATCTGGCCATGGATAGACGCTCGCAGGCAGTGAGGAAGACTTCAATGCATGATGGGTCTGTCAACAAAGGAAGGAAAGAGAGGAGGCAGGTGATGATGGAGAAGGTGGAGATGGAGATGCTGTCTTTTGTTTACAGCTGGCTGGTTGGGAATATGAGTCAAACCTATGTGTGTGTGTGGGCACTGCTGGCTGGTTAATGAAAGGTTCTCTGGTGTCCTTCGCTGATTATAATGAGTCCATTAGGGGTTTGTGGCTTCATTGCACTGGTCTTTGAAGGGGAATTCCACCAATCTTTTAAAATTTCAGCTCGATTGAAAGATTGGTGTATCAATACTAACAACATTCCCAGGGTGGTTTTGGTGTGAAATACTTAATTCTGGAAAAATGTACCCATTCGGAATTGTGTACTGTGGTGGTGATGGGAACCAGGCGCTTGAGGAGTGTAATGAAATGATTATGATGTATATGCATATACAGTCATCATCAGAAGAATAGCTGCACCCAGAAGGAGGTGTGGGATTGCAGTGCTGTTGGGAAGGAAGATAAAGGTCACCAGGATCAATAAATGATGATCAATTTAGACTGATATGATCAATATTTATTGAGCTACACATACAGAAGTAGTGTCTCTCAGTATGGCTAACGCAACATGCCAGACGTCTCAGCATGGAGTTGTAGAGGTTCCTAATGGTGTCCTGTGATAATCCATCCCATGCAGCTTGAATATCCTCACACAGTTCCTGCAGATGGTGCGGTAGGGGTGGGAGTGAAAAGACACCAGGCCTTCTGGATGTGTGACAACATGCCGTTCATCTTGGTGCTGACCACGGTGCCTCCACACACGGATTCGTTGGTCGTCTCCACCAAGACAAAAGCGGAACTCATCACTGAAGATGACCCGCTGCCATTCTGAGTCACTCCATGACAGTCTGGCACGACACCATTGCAGTCTTTGGTGACATTGACGTGGTGTTAAGGGCAGTCATCGTAACGGTCTGCGTGTATGTAGTCCTGCGTTGTGCAGCCGTCTGCCAATGGTGCTGGCACTAGCAGGATGTCTCATGGAGGACATCACTGCTCGCTGAATGTCTGCAATCGTGGCCACTGGGTTAGTCAGGTACAGCGACAAGGCCCATCCTTGCTTACGTCACATGTGTGGTCCAGCATGAAACTTGAATCATTTGCATGTCTCATGATGTCAAACCTACCCACCAAGTTTTGGTTGATTCCTTCTGGGTGCAACTAATTATATATATATATATACAGTCTATTCTTGGGACAAATGGCTATATTTGTGTTGTAGATGTCAGGTTGTTTCTACAAATCAACTATATGAACTAGATCCATTAATTTACTGCCAAATTCCATACTTTGGTGGAATCCCCCTGTGCACTTTCTGGTGATACATTTCTCTCTACTATTTATTGTATAATTTTACAGATTGCTCCTTTAAGTCTGATATGGATGGTATTGAGTTTACATGGGGTCCTGGGGTAATGTTGTTTTCAGCAGGTGCTACGCTGTGTTTTTCCTTCTGTCCAGAAAAGCCAAGGGGGTGTTATTCTCCATCCTCCCATGAGAAACATACAGGCCAAGTTTCCTGCTGCTGTTCACCAAACTTAGCAGCGGTCTGATTGTTTTGGTTCCACCCGGATATTACACACTCTCCGAACTGCAACCTAATATATGCCAAACACTTACTTGGTCTGGGTGGTATAGCAGATCGTGTCTACACTGGGAGACCGTTTACCGTAAGAGAAATATCAAAGGCATATTAGGCATATTAAAGACATCATTATAATAGAGCTACTTTACTTTCCCTTGATTATATGATCATGATGTGTAGCAGACTTCTTGGTTGATAGAAAATGAGCACAGTTGCGTCACTTCAGTAAGTGCACCTCCTTGTATCTACACTCACTGTCCATCTTATCAGCTCCACTGACCATATAGGAGCACTCTATAGTTCTACAGTTACAGACTATAGTCCATCTGTTTCTCTGTATACTGTATTACCCTGTTCTTCAATGGTCAGGAGCCCCACAGGACCACCACAGAGCAGGTATTATGTGGGTGGTGGATCATTCTCAGCACTGCAGTGACACTGACGTGGTGGTGGTGTGTTAGTGTGTGTTGTGCTGGTGTGAGTGGATCAGACACAGCAGTGCTGCTGGAGTGTTTAAACACTGTGTCCGCTCACTGTCCACTCTATTAGACACTCCTACCTTGCTGGTCCACCTTGTAGATGTACAGTCAGAGACGATAGCTCATCTGCTGCTGCACAGTGCAGTGTTGGTCATCCTCTAGTCCTTCGTCAGTGGTCACAGGATGCTGCCCACAGGACACTGTTAGCTGGAGAGTTTTGATTGGTGGATGATTCTGAGTCCAGCAGTGACACTGAGGTGTCCAGCAGCACTGCTGTCTCTGATCCACTCACACCAGCAAAACAAACACTAACACACCACCATCACCACGTCACTGCAGTGCTGAGAATGATCCACCACCCACATAATAACAGCTCTGTGGTGGTCCTGACCATTGAAGAACAGTTTTTTCCCCAATTACTGATTAGAGCCCCTTAATTAGCACTACACAACGAATAAGAATGTAGAGGTTGCCTTGATCATGAATAGGATACAGCCACATGCAGCGTCTAAAGTGAACGCTGACTCTGGATCAGTTTTCCTCTTTAACGTGTTTGGACAGCTTGGTTGTGACCGTTAGAAACCTGATCCCAGTTAAGTGTCCCTGTCCAGTTGGTGCTGTCACATGAGCTGGTGAGGTCAGCAGAGCACCCAAACAAACACACTTGCAGACAAAAGAGTGGTACAGGAACTGTTGGTGGCGGTGAGGTTGAGTAGGGTCACGTCTCTGATCCAACATTCTCTCGGGGTTAGCACTGTTCTCTGGGGCTGGGGTTAACACACAAACACATAGGCTTCTGCTGCAATGGGCCATCAAGCAGGAAGCTCCACTGAGGCTCTCTTTCTTTAAAAGGTTCCTATATCAAATCAAATCAAATCAAATTACTTTTATTGTCACGTCACATTTTCACAGGTGTGAAGGTGAGTGAAAAACTT
>CM067498.1:3495232-3511743 GCA_034552555.1 Semaprochilodus insignis
TGGCTAAAATCCCAGTCTACAGGGAATTCTCCTCGGAATTGTACCAGGGAAGGCATCCACCAAATCTGGTCCAACCTCACAATTCTTCGATGCAAGAGTGTCTGAACATTGATGTGGCCTACATCCAGAAACTTGTCCAGTACATGCCAAATCCAGTAACCTCTTCGTGCTTGTGGAGGTATTAAATGGCATTAGGTACGTTTCAGTCGCAGGTGACTCATGTTTTGTCTGGTGAGCTTATAATATTGCATCGTATTTTATTATACTGTTTCTATCTCTGTCTTCTGTCTTGCACTTTATTCCTTATCCCCTTGTGTTTTTCTGTTTCTCTGTGTTTTCCTACCTCTCTTTGTATTCGTCTGTCTCTCTCTCTCGCTCTCTCTGCAGGTCGGTTGGGTGAGAGTAGCTGCGAGAGTGATGAGTATTTGTGTGGTAATGGGAAGTGTGTCCCGCGGTCATGGCGCTGTAATGGTTTAGATGAGTGTGGTGATAACACCGATGAGCGGAGTTGTGCCCCCCCGCCCACGCCCGCCCGCTCCAGCCTGTGCCCTCCAGGCACCCTGCAGTGCAGCCATGCTCAGTCCACGCGCTGTCTGCCCTCTGCACTGCGCTGCAATGGAGCGCAGGACTGCCCAGACGGCTCGGACGAGGCCCACTGCCCTGACATCTCGTGTGGGAAACGACTCAGCAACTTCTACGGAACGTTTGCGTCACCTGATTTCTTCAGACCCAACAGGAGCGGCGGGACGGACTTGTACTGCACTTGGCTCCTGGATACACAGGTACAACAGGAGGTTTGTTTGATTGAGTTATATATCAATTTATTTACACTCATTATCAAAAGAATAGTTGCACCCAGAAGGAAGTGTGGGATTGCAGTGCTATTGGGAAGGAAGATAAAGGTTACCAGGATCAATAAATGATGATACATTTAGACTGATATGATCAATATTTATTAAGCTACACATACAGAAGTAGTGTCTTTCAGTATGGCGTCGGGCTGCCATGTTTGCTAACGTCACGGCATGGAGTTGTAGAGGTTCCTAATGGTGTCCTGTGATAATCCATCCCATGCAGCTTGAATATTCTCACACAGGTCCTGCAGATGGTGTGGTGGAGGTGGAGTGACACCAGGCCACACCAGGATGTGTGACGCCTGACAACAAACCGTTCATCTTGGCACTGTCCACGGTGCCTCCACACACAGACTCATTGGTCAGCTCCACCAAGACACTGATGATGACCTGCTGCTATTCTGAGTTACTCCATGGCACGACACCATTGCAGTCTTTGGTGACGTTGACGTGGTGTTAAGGACAGGCGTCGTTACGCTCTGCGTGCATATAGTCTACCTATGGTGCTGCCACTAACAGGATGACTGATGGAGGCATCACTGCTCGCTGAATATCTACAGTCGTGGCTGTTGGGTCAGTCAGGTACAGTGATAAGGCCCATCCTTGCTTACGTCATAAACGGCAGAGCTTGAAACTCACAATTTCCCAAATTTCCCTACCCACCAAGTTTCATTCCTGTCGGTTGATTCCTTCTGGGTGCAGCTATTTGTGCAACTACTCTTATGGCGATGAGTGTACAATGCAGAGTTCACACCCATATACACCCATATGTCTTTATCTCTACAAAACTGCTCTTCATCCATAAGTCCTGCATTTCTCTCGTCCATTCGCCCTGTGGTCCTGTAGGATTCGAAGCCTGTGCTGTTGCGTTTGGACCTGCAGTTGGGTGCGGGGGACTCTCTGCGTGTGTATGATGGTTTGGGGGAGAGAGCGGAGAGGCTTCTGCAAAGTCTGTCCCACCACAACAATCATCGGCCCGCCATGCTGGAGTCATCACAGGGTCAGATGAGTGTGCTGTACCACGCTAAACCACACAGCCAAGGACATGGCTTCAACGCTTCTTACCAGGTGTGGACCAGCATGGTCGTCTTCGAGCTTCCTCTCTTGGGGTTTGCCTTTGAGAGTGTAGCAGTGCTGGACTGGTTTGCACATAACATCATTACCTCAGTGTATGCACACCTTTCTACAGTGTACAGTAGGGCCAGCACTGCCTTCACAGGGCACATAATTCTGATGACCAGTAATATGAGCCAATACAAGTTTGTATGTTTTGGATGGTGGTCATGGTTAAACAGTCTGTCCTGACAGATATGATTGGCAGATCTTGTCACACTACATAAACTAAATAAACAGCAGAATTTCTGTTTCCCAGGTGAAGGGTTATTGTTTCCCGGGTGAGCTTCCGTGTGGTCCAGATGAGGGCTGTTACTCTCCGCAGCAGCGCTGTGATGGTTACTGGCACTGTCCGGGGGGGCGGGATGAGGAGGGCTGCCCCCCGTGCCCACCAGGACAGTACCCATGTGAGGGGGGTGGCGGAGCATGCTATCCAGCAGCCGAGCGCTGTGATAACCAGAAGAAATGCCCGGGAGGCTCAGACGAGAAGAACTGCTTCTCCTGCCAGCCGGGCAACTTCCACTGCGGCACCAACCTCTGCATCTTTGAGACGTGGCGTTGTGACGGTCAGGAGGACTGTCTGGATGGCAGCGACGAACGAGACTGTCCGGCTGCAGTGCCCCGGAAGGTCATCACCGCCGCGTTGATCGGCAGCCTGGTGTGTGGCCTGTTGCTGGTCATCGCTCTGGGCTGTGCGTTCAAGCTCTACTCCCTCCGGACAAGGGAGTACCGGTAGGTCTGGACAGTGAACCGCAGCAGTAGTTATTGAAATCAAATGTCAGTGATTTGGCTTTATTGTTTTAAATATTGATGCCTTTTGGGGGTGTAAGGCATCCAGTGTTCTTGAAGTGGTGCAGCTTCACAACTTCAGCTGTTCTTTTATAATGATGGATGTATATCATGATTTAAGGATCGTGGCCCTTTGATGACTCTCACCTCTACTAGATGGGTAGGAAGAAGTCTAGTCTTTCATTCACTTCACCATGACCTGTTGGACAGTAGGCAGAGTTAACTAGGCAGCTATTATCAGCATTTCATTTATGAAGAATACAGAAATAATGGAATGATAATAATTAAAAGCTTGAGGGAAAACTTGTGGAACAAGCGGAGATTGTGATGAAGCCCGAACGGCCTCTGCAGAAGTGTCTTACAGCAGATGCTACATAAGCACTTTGTTTTCTTCAGTATTCAGATTTAAAACAGAGCCTGACGTATAATTACAACTGTTGGTGATACAGCTGTCAGATGACATAGAAATACAGTAGACAGTATATTTCATCTCTCTGTCTGTGTGTTTTGTCATGCTGTCACTCTTCACCCGCTCCCCACTGTCCTTCTCTCACTCTGACATAATTATCATCTCAATCATGATTCTATTCCTGTAGATTTAAAAGCAGTTTGCTCTCTCCCTCCTTCTCTCTCCCTCCTTCTCTCTCCCTCTCTCTCTCTCATTACATCACTCTTCCTCCCATCTGTTCTTCGCTGACTCAGTTTTTCTTTCCTCCTTTCCCATCACCTCTCCTCTAAGCCTTTATTAGATTTGTGCCAGAGCAGTCTCTCTCTCTCTCTCTCTCTCTCTCTCTCGCTCTCTCCGTCTCTCTCTCTCTCCATCTTGCTCTCTCCTCATCACTTTCTCCTTTTCTCTCTCTTCCTCATTCTTGCTCTTTTTTCTCTTTATGACTCTTTCTCCTTCTCACCTTCTGTATTTCTCACTCCTCGCTCTTCCTCTCTCTCCTCATCGCTCTTTCTCCTTCTCTTTCTGCCTTTCTCTCTCTCTTTCTCCTTCTCACTCTTTCTCTCTCCTTATCACTCTCTCATTCTCTCTCTCTTTCTACCTCTACCTCTCTTCTTCTCACTCTTTTCGACTCTCCTTCTCTCTCTTTCTACCCTACTATATTGCTCTTCCTCCTTCTTTTCTTCTCTCTGTTTCTGCCCATCTCTCCCTCTCTCCTCCTCTATTTGATCACTCTCTCTCTTTCTCTTTTTATTCCTTTCTCATTCTTTCTCACTGTTTTCCTCTCTTCACTACTCTGTCCTTCTGTCTGTTTCTACCCTCCTCTCTCTCTCTCTCCCTCTCTTTCTCGTGCACACACACCGCTTCTCGCACTACAGTGAAAACAGAATCGAGCTTTAGCCGTTAACTGCTGAAGCTGTGAAGCTGATACAGCATGGCGGGTTTATGTGTCTGCAGTCAGGATTCTTGCTATTGATCTGATCTACCGAAGGGCGAGATAGACAGAAAGAGAGTGTCAGACAGAGAGAGACCTTGAGGCAGCTGATTGGCTGTGCTCGGCTATATTTAGCCTCTAATGGCATTGCCCTTGTTTCCTCTCAAACCAAATTAAGTGGCGGTTTATGCCAGCAGGGTCGAATACGGAGCTGTAGGTCTTCACACAAACCATCTCACAGTTAAAACTTTAAACGGTTAAATTAATAATCCAGCAAATTTAAACTAAATCCTCAGGAAGAAGTATGTACAGCAAGCAGCTATCTGAGACATGCAACGTCAGTTTTGCTCTGGAGGCTGAAGTAGACAACAAGTAGCTTAATAGGAGCTGGACAGAAAAACAATCAAACAAGGTGTTTTTATTTTTTGGGTGAGCTCATGAATAATCAGATGAGCTCTGCTCTGATTGGCTGGTTTACAGCGAGACACTGTGATGATCGCACAGAAGCAACATGTGGAATTAGACTGAATGAAATGAGACGCCATGTAAATAAGCTCCGCCCCCATAGTATTCAGTTAGCTACGCTAATGCTTGTAGCTAACGTTACCTGTACTAGCTGCTCACTTTCCATGTGGAGATCAACACAGTAGATTAAAGTTGTTCCTCATTATGGAACTCTCAGTTTAAGATGAGCCGGCAAACACGGATACAATCATACAACATGGCTGCTTCTTACAGACTGCTGTTGGGGCTGTGATGCTAATAAAGGTGGAGCTGCTCCTCTCTTCAGTCTCTTCAGTGTTAAACGCTGAGCGAAGCTGCTCCATGTTGTCCAAGAGTTTGAGAAACATTTGGAGTGAAATGTGCCGGCTCTGGTTTTAAGCTGTCCAGGATGCTGTTAAAAATGTGGGAGCTGAAGTTTGACAGCTTGTTTTGTGAACTTTCAGTTCCACCTTAAGTGGTTCCATAGTTACAGTCTGGTGCCGGTACAAACTGTAGCATTTAAGGTGGAATGAAACATTCAGTTAAGAAACTGGTGAATAGGAAACAACTTCAGTCTCGCTTAAAATGAACATCAACCACTGACAGTTCTTTGGGAAGGAAATGAAAGTGCCGACATTCCCTTCACAGCCTGGAATGACAGATTTTTCCAGTTGGTGTTGTTTGCTGGGCTAGAATGTAAGCTGGTTTGTGTAAATATGGGGCATAAATATTAAAGCGTCAATACTGTTACAGTTCATTTGGATGAAATTAATTAAAATTAAATTAATTTCTCTCTCGCTTTCTCTATCTCTCTCTCTCTCTCTTTCTCTGTCTCTCTCTCTCTCTCTGTCTCTCTTCAGAGCTTTTGAAACACAGATGACCCGACTGGAGGCTGAGTTTGTGCAGCGAGAGGCTCCTCCCTCTTATGGTCAGCTGATAGCTCAGGGTCTCATACCTCCAGTGGAGGACTTCCCTGCTTATCATCCTACTCAGGTATACAGACTCCACACAGGTACACTCCAGCACTGGAGATGGTCACATACACAGGCCGTGGCATGCCAACAAAGACTGAGCCATCGCCTTGAAGAGAAAAGGGCCCTTTACTGTATTCATGCGGATGTACATTCACACAGGTGTGCAGGTAGCCAATTAGAATGCAACACACAAACTCCTTATAGCTGTGGTCAGTCTAACCTATTACAGACATCAGGTGTTCACTTGGTGGCGGAGCTTTTGAGGCTGACACTAGGGCCCTGTTTCAATTCCTTTTATTAGATTAGATCAGATTCAACTTTATTGTCATTGTGCAGAGTACAGGTACAGAGCCAATGAAATGCAGTTAGCATCTAACCAGAAGTGCAAATACAGTATTATTTGCATAAAGTGCAGTAGTAATAAATATATACACATAATATAAGTATATCTATGTGCAAATATATGTATGTGAGAGCAGCAACAAATGAATGTTTGAACTGTAAGAGCAGTGCAAGTAGACAGTCTGTACACAATGAAAATAACATCTGAGGTAGAATAATATGGGAACAGTATGTAAACATGAGTATACAGGAGGCTTGGCAATGAATAAAGTGCATTAACAGTACAGAAGGTGCAAGTATGCAGTAGTGGGAGTGCAATGTAAGTTAAGGTGTGCGTGCAGCGTTCATCAGACACACGGCCTCATGAAAAAACCTGTTCCTGAGTCTGCTGGTGCGGGAGCGGAGGCTCCTGTAGCGCCTGCCAGATGGAAGGAGGGTGAAAAGACCATGATTCGGGTGAGAAACGTCCTTGATGATATTCCTCGCCCTGCCCAGGCAGCGCTTGTGATAAATGTCCTGGATGGTGGGTAACTGGGTGCCTGTGATGCGTTGAGCCATTTTCACCACCCGCTGGAGTGCCTTGCGGTCAATTAACTTGACCACACCCACTTCAATTCACCACTCGGATGTGCATCATGCCAGTGTCAACCATGAAAGGTCTTTTGATAGCCAGTTAGCCTTTAGCATGCTAACAAGCCAGGTAACAAAGGAAACTAAAGCTGTATCAGCACTCCTGTAACGATGGAGCAGTTCTAACTTAAAGCCCGGGTGTTATGGTTTTGGAATGTTGAACATTATGAAGTAGTTTATTGCTGTAGCTTATAAACAGGTTAGTCCGCTGTTGGATGTACTGAAATTAAATTGGATGCACTGAAATTAAAATAAAAAATTTTGGCCGAAGCTGAACAAAATGAAATGTTTTGCCGAATACTGAACACGGTTTTTCAGTCTTTCATTGTTTTTTTTGCCACTGTTTTCACTATTAATCAATTAATTAATTAAACTATTAACTATTTCATAAATTAAATGCTAAATGTATTTTTGTCTTGGTTTTCAAAGAAAAAACAATGACTGATCTGCAGCTTAGACATATTTACTGAACACTGAACATTTTAACATCCCAGCAGACACACTACACACAGAGCACTATATGATTTAAATACATTAGCAATTTAAAAATTCCAACCGAAATGTTTGCTGCATTTACACTCCACGCTGGTCACGATTTTATCATGATGTTGTAAATTTGGGGTTCGTGTTTCTTTAGGGAGGATTCGGGAAGGAAAAGTGTGCGGGCGTGAAACTGAGTGCTCGTGCACGCTGAAAAGCTGCTGTCTGTCTGTCTCGTTGTAGCGGCTCTGTTCTGGTCTTTACTTTGTCTGGAGTTCTGCTTGGCTTGAATAGATGAGTAAAAGCTGGGAAGCCTCAGCATGCTCCGGCGTGACTGGCAGTGGAGAAATCAGGCGTTAAAGTGGGTGTTAGCCTAGAGCCTAGTGTTTTTGAGCCTAGAGCAGATGGTGCTAGCTCTGAAGCTAACGAGTAAAACTTCAGCTCTGGTTCCCATTTACATCCGGGAAGTACGAAAAGGTATCAGCGTCACTGTTTGGTGTATGTTACTCTGTTTTTTTCGCCATTTTCAGCCAAATAATTTCAGTTGCTGAATATTCGGTGCATTCCTAGTTTGAAATGGAAAATGCGTCAGGCTGCACTGATTTCAGGGCAAGTTCTGTGGCTGAAGTTAACGCTGGTGTTCACTCTTCATCTGAGCTAGTAAATGAGTAGAACAGCTATTTAAGATGATAATGGAAACATTATCATCCCCTGAGGACCTGAGGAGATATGATGAGGCCAAGTGGAAAAGGACTTTTAACTACTGTTAAAATCAGTATTGGAACTGGGGCCTTGAGACAGCTAACATGCTAGACCCCCACCCAAATACACACGTCAGTTTCTGTGAATTGTGGGGCCGTTACATAGACTTCCATTCATTTTTAGAGACCTACCCAGACCCTTAACCAGAACTACTACTATCCAGCTTCTGGTCCCCACAGGGACAAAAAGTCCCCACATTGCGAGTATATGACCAGATCTTGGTCCCCACAATTTGGCATACAACTGGTACACATACACGTACACAGAGCTGTGTCCGGTCTTCAGCCCCCATGAGAAGATCCTTCTGTTCGCTTTAAGAAACCGAGTGAAAGTCACTTTTTGTGATAGAAGTATTTTGTGTGTCATTTCCCCTGAGGACAGTTAAAGCTGTGTAATGCTCTGGATGTAGGCTGCTTAACTGTGTCAGCCTTTACCTGGAGAATTGTAACACAGAATTACATCCTGTTTATCCTCTGGTCTCATCCTCCACAGAGCACAGGAAGGAACTGCATCACTCAGCTCGGTGAAGCTCGGTGGACTGGATGTGGAGCATTGTTATTGTAGTGTGTGACGTGCACTACTGGAGTTATTCAGTTGTAAGCGACGTTGGAAACACGAGACACCCCTCACTTAAAGACAGATTGCACTGATTTACTTGCCTTTAGCCGTCCCTCAGTCTGTCCTTCTATTCAGCTTGGCTTTATGTTCAGTTCAGCTATCACGTGTGGTCTTTTCATGCATGATGCCAGCACACTGTTTATATATGATAAATTCAGTGTCCCCTCCAAATGACAAGATTCTGAGTCATTAATGTTGCATGTGTATTGAGTAACAGGCCAGTCACGATTGAACACTGAGTCGATCAGAGGGATAAAGATTGGATTATGCAAACCACATACCACATGGGAATCATCATCGTCATCTGGAGCAACCTTTTCAACAACCAAGACGACTTTTCCAGTTGACAGGAGGGGGAAATAGGCCTGATTATCCCGTAGCGTTTGCCAGACATAAGGGAGTTTTGTTATTCAGCGGCTTGACTTCCAGGCACTGCAGACGGCCTCCTAAGGTCAGGCCCGTGACTACAGAATCTTGATAATAGAAGCTCACTGAAAAAAAAATTAACGTACCTTACAGTGTGTGTTACCTCCACAAGCACGCATAACAGCTGTGATTGGATTTGGCATGTGCTGGACAAGTTTCTGGATGTAGGCCACATCAATGTTCAGACACTCTTGCATTGAAGAATTGTGCAGTTGGGCCAGATTTGGTGGATGCCTTCCCTGGCACAATTCCGTGGGATTTTAGCCACTGCTGGTAGACCCGTATGGCCGTACGCTTCCATACGCCTGCAGATTCAGCTACTTCCTTCACACTATGGTCTTTGGCACGCCCAAATGCAGTCACTCCTTTTAGCCAATCATTAACATCTACTTTGGAACCATTTTCCACACATGGAACGAGACATTCACTGCACTGTAGCACCTCTTCTCCATCTATGGATCCCGTCACTCACACCCCGCAGGTATTCATAGCCCCATCATCCTCATGCAGCGCCATCTGCAGGAGCCTGAAGTTACTACCACCTTAAACACGGAAGGTGACTCATTTTTTGTCTGGTGAGCTTATAAGACAGTATCAAGCAAATTCAGCGATGGATGCAGCAAGACAGTTGGAGAGAAGTAATTAGTAATTCATAATTACATATTTTAACAGAACTATGTGTGAAGTCACCATAACACATTCTCCATCTGCAGGAGCCTGAAGTTACTACCACCACAGGGTGACTCATTTTTTTGTCCGATGAGCTTCATTCAACCATTAGTCTACGTTAAAGCAGCAACTTGGTTGAGACATAGTATAGGCATATACACAAGGCAAGTTACACTGAATGTCATCAAGCATTTCTATGACTGGAAAGTCTGTTCCATCTTTTCTGCAGTAACGGCTTCTGCTCTCCTCAGAAGGCTTTACTTTAGATGTTAGGACATTGCTGTGAGGATTTGTTGCCTTCAGTCATAAGAGTGTTAGAAATTCGGGTCTTCAGGAAGAGTCAGGAGACTGGTGATGAGATTCAGCATTGTGTTGTGTTTATTTACACATACAGAGATGTATGAGTACAGCTTGGCCGATCAGCAGTCTTATTCACGTGCGTGCAGAATCATGCACGGGCACCAGGCTTAGGTTGTCCTTTGGGTCCAAGCGGGTTCGGTCTAGTCTAGTCTAGTGTTTTCCGTGGATCTTATACACAGTAAGTAAAGATGAGTTTTAAGGAGGGGTAAGTGGGGAATGGTCAAGGTGGAGGAAGAGAAGAAGGGGGTTATGGGGGGTGACTATGAGAACCTGAAAAGACCTGAAAGATATGTAGACATAAGGGAGTGATTGTATCACCTTAGGGTTGGTGACAGAAAGCCATTTCCATATGAGCTAAACAGTAGAGTGCCCAATACTCTGCTTAGGGGGGAAGACAATTTACGTTTTCCGTAACAAAAGGCCGTTTGCTAAATGTCAGCTTTATCAATAAACATGGTTAAAGCCATATGGAAATACCATACCTTGAGAGGATAACATTAGGAAGGAAAATAACATAGACTTACTCTATTTTCTTTCAAGAGCCTTAATGAGGTCAGGTACTGATGTTGGATGACTAATTCTGGATTGCAAACTCCACTCCAGCTAATCCCAAAGGTGTTGAAGGTGGCGTCATCACTCCAGAGAACGCAGAGGCACTGCTGCACACCCCAACGCTGCGGTGGGGGGGCTTTATAACCCTCCAGGTGATGCTTGGCATAGAGCATGTGTGGCTGCTCTAGAACGTCACAATTTACTTGCAGTGTTTTCCTGTAGAGGTTACATAAGCTGTGTGTGTGCAATGCTTTTTAATTGAAGGGAATGTCAGCATGGGGGCCCGTTAAGTGTTTTGCTGTAAGCCCCATATGAGCCATGCCGCTGTTATGATTTGATTGATGTGGTTGATAAACAGTAATGGTTCTAGCTGTGCATATGTGCGAATGTGTATACCTGATCATACTAAACTGATGGAGAAGCAGTGGAGATACAGAATGGCTGATCCTGTAGTGCTGTAGTCTTCAGCGCAGACTGAAGAGAGAATAGAGGAAAGTGGTGAAGGTCACAGTATGAATGGAATATATCAGAGACGTAGCCTGCAGTTACGAGGCAGCGGTTGAGTGCGCTATGTATGCAGCCGATGCCGGAGCAGCTTATTCCCTCAAAACTCCAGCAGAAGAATTTTCTCTCACTACTGAATGATTTGCATTGGAGATGAAAAGGCAAAGACAGTCTCCATAGAAACGAGAAAAAGTACTGCTGAATGATTGACAGGTTTGACAGATCCACAGACCCCTCCCTCTTTTGTCTCTGTCCATCTCCTCCTCCCTTCTCTTACTGTGTCTCATGCTCTCTCTCTCTGTCTCTGTATTCTCAGTTCAACTCAATTCAGTTCAACCAATAATGATATGATGGTAAAGGTAATTTGAGTTGCAGAGTTGAGGAGTATTAGAAGAGAACTCAGCGTTTTTAACTCTGTAGGTAATATAATAACTGCTGACTGATGATGAACATTAAACCTCACTGCTATAGAAGCATTAATGTGAGGGAAAAAAATACATGGCCAAAAGTATGGGGACACTTCCAAAAACACTTGCCATTATTAGGTTCAGTAATTTGGCCACACCCTTGGCTGACAGGCGCACCAAGCATGCAGCCTTACAATCCCAATAAACAAACACTAGCTGACTGACTTTCAATGTGGCACCGTCATGGGACCTTTCCCAAAAGTGAGTCTGTCCAATTTCTGCCCTGTTAGAGCTTCCGTAGTCAACTGTAAGTGCTGTTATTAGCGACTGCACTATTGTTACCCTTTCATATTCTTCTTCTTCTTACTAGAGAGATTTGTGTTTGCTAACTTGTTCCACAGTTTTTGAGATGCTTACAGCGTTCCAACTCCAGAATGTCCAGTCAGATTCGGAATGATGTTCTTATATACTCAATTGAATTGAGAAAGAATGAATGTGAAAACTGCTTGTCCGTCTACTGTACTTCTGTTCGACCAATAGACAATGTTTCACATACGTTATCTCAGGGCAGACCCCCAAGCATGAATTCAGTGTTGTTTTGTCGCCTGCTTGTCTGTTTGTCTTCTTTTTGTAATCCCTCGTTGCTTCCATAGGGTCCCATTCATTTTTGGCCCCCGCCCCACAAACCCTATTGTTTCTTTAACCTACACTTAGCATGTACTCTCTCAGCACATGTCCCCAAACTCAAAATCCAAAATCCACAGCCATACTGACCCATACTCCTCTGTGTGTTGTTTATTCATCCCCCGTCCCATAGACTCGCATTCTATTTCACCTAGCAAGCATTTGGCCCCAAGCACACCCCATACAGCTCAGCCATCAGGCAGAAGTCAAACAAGCTCTCAGAAGACGACTGCTTAGTGAAGTTCTGTTGGACGTATCTAGGTTTGATGGATGCCAGGAGAGTCCTACCTGTTTAACAGCACTGATGATGGTGGAGATGGAGTAATGGGTCAGGACAGTGTTGATACCACAGCATGCAAAGCCATGCTAGAGACTTTGTAGCAGCAATTAAAGAACCGATTAGTTAAGTTTAAGTTTGGTGGGGAAAAACTTGGCTGGTCTACACAGAGCCATGACCCAAAAGCCTTCAAACTTATTTGGACTGAATTTGAAGGTCCTTGGACCTCACTAGTGTTGAAAGCGAATCCCTTCTGTGTTCCAAAATGTAGTGGATTTGATGATTTGATGTGAACTGAGTGTCCACATACTTTCAGCCATGTAGTAGACATGGTCTTGGCCACCGTGCTGCAGCTCAGTTTCAGGGTGTGGGTTCTTCTTATAGCCTCGGCCATCTTTATGTAGAGCAGCACTTCTTTTTTCAGATCCTCAGAGAGTTCTTTGCCATGAGGTGCCACGTTGAACTTCCAGTGACCAGTATGAGAGAGTGTGAGAGCGATAACACCAAATTTAACACACCTGCTCCCCATTCACACCTGAGACCTTGTGACACTAATGAGTCACATGACACCGGGGAGGGAAAATGGCTAATTGGGCACAGTTTGGTCATTTTCACTTAGGGGTGTACTCACTTTCAGAGGTTTAGACATTAATGGCTGTGTGTTGAGTTATTTTGAGGGCACAGCAAATTTACACCGTTATACAAGCTGTACTCTGACTACTTTACATTGTATCAAAGTGTCATATCTTCAGTGTTGTCCCATCAAAAGATATAATAAAATATTTACAAAAATGTGAGGGGTGCACTCACTTTTGTGAGATACTGCACATACGTGCATGAGACACATATACTGAACACATCCTCAATTTCTTTCTCTCCACGTTAGGCCTCTGTCCTGCAGAATCTCCGCACGGCTATGCGTAGGCAGATCCGCCGGCATTCCTCTCGTCGCGGGACGTCCAGACGTAGGCTGGGTCGCCTCTGGAGCCGTCTGTTTCACCGCGGAAGCCGCTTGCGGGGTCAGATCCCTCTCCTCACACCCCCCGGCCATGTACATGCTCGCTCTCACACCCAGCCTACACTCAGCCTTCATGGATACAGGGCGGCGGACGCTCGCAGGGGCGAGTCTGAGCGGGCCGGAGCCGCACACACCCCCTCACCCTGCTCCAGTGCTGCACTGGGTCTGGCACTGCAGGCGCATGCACAGGCTCTGTGTTTACCCCAAAACGAGTCACCCCCATCCCCCTTGTCCCCTGCCTCACTGCGATCAACCTCCGACACCCTGGACGACGAAGACGAGGAAGACAGTGATCACAGGTCTCCAGAGTTAGTAGGTGACAGATTAAGGTCCAGTCTGGGTGATGGAGCACCCTCTGCTGGACACAGAGACGTAGACAAACCTTCCGGAGCTCCAAATGAGTCCTCAAATGGGACGTATCGGTCGAGGGTGTCCAGAAAAACTGTGCAAAGTCTGGCCGCTGAGTTGGGAGGGGTATCGGTCAAGTGTTATTCCTCACTGGCCATTTCTCCTCTTTCTTCTCCCGAGTCTCTGACCTCCTCCAGCAGCCTGAACGAGGATGAAGTGAGCTCTCCAACATACAAAGAAACAGAAATCTGCACAGACACACACACTGACATGCATTCTGACTCCCGAGCCCCATCCCACCTCGATGACCACTCTAATGATTGGTCGGTTAGGAATAAGACGCCATCGCCTTGTGAACTCACAAGCAGCGACGAGGAGGAGAATGGTGTTCCATTCGTGCACTGAGAGCCTTTCTCCACCATATGAGGAAATGTTCTACAATGACCATGCCAATATGGAGCATATGATTTGGAATATATGCTTATGGCTTCCTTCATTAATGCCCACTGAGGATCTCACTAACCCTACGTTCACACTAGCAGGCGACAGACCGACAAGCGACCAGTCATTTACAATGAGAGTACACAGTTTGTAGGCACGATTTAGCAACAAGCGGCACGGCAACACCGACAAGCGATACATTGAGTTGAGATTTTCTGAACTTTATGAACACAAGGGTCCGAGTTCCCTAGTTCCTGCCAGCATTTGGTTCTAGTTCTCAGCCGTGTGGTGGTAACCATGGAAGAGAAGCTCATAACCGCTGTTTCTTCTTTTCCCAGTTTATATGATGTGTCTCTGCACATATACATCTGAAGAAAGAAGCAGGTATTGTTGGTATCTCTGGTGAGTTAAGTCACTCCATAGCTAGCTGGGTTAGCCAGCATGCTAACCGGCCAATAAAGCTAGCCACAAATTCAAGCAGTCAGGTTTCTATCTGTTGGAATCAGTTCGCTTTAAAAACTAGCTAGCTTCCTCGCCCTTGTATACACCTACATGTGATGTGGGTGGTCTCAATCATACCCACAAAAGACAAACTTGGGGCGACGTAAGCGACTTGTCACCTGGTAGTGTGAACGTAGGGAAAGGGTGGACGATATGGCCTGGAAAAAAGACATAACAATACCGGATCTTAACTGCATTCACCACAGTAAACATGCACCAACCACTCCCATCTTGTGGGTCCACCTTGGTGGTGTACAGTTATTTGTGTTAGCCATCCTCTAGCCCTTCACCAGTGGTCACTTTCTGACCAGAGAATCATGCTTAACTTGAGTTTTCTGGGTAAGCCCATCAACGTGGCTGTGCCTGCTATAGCAGTACCAGTGCCACATAGTACTATGCCACTACCGTGCCTCTTTGATGAGTATGGTTCATCCCCAAATAGGTCCGAATGATATGGGGAAAATATTGAATTGCGATTTTTCCATATATTGCATCTGCGATTTCAATTGCAATTATTTTCTATAAAGCCTCAGGCCTGTTGTTTATGGCCAGGAGGATCCCAATATCGAACGTATGTTTATTGGCTTGAGGCCTGAACCCTGAATGTAGTGGGCCAGACTGCCAGTAAGTTGTGGTTGTGAAGTCACAGCACACTGAGGTTTTGTTGGTTCTGATTGGTCTAACTCAGGGGTGTCCGATCTTATGCGCGAAGGGCCGGTGTGGCTATAGGTTTACATTCCAAGCAAGTGATAGCATGATTGGTGGTTTGAAGGCTGGGCAGTTGATTAACCAAGTAGAATCAGATGAATGCTCCTGCTCATTTAGAATGAAGACCTGCAGCCACACCAGCTGGACATCCCTGGTCTAACTCATCTACAGGCAGTTCATTTCAGTTGAGGATGTAGGGTATAATTAAAAACTGCAGCCTTGTGGTTCGAGAACGCCACTCTCTTAAATTGTGATGCTAATATAAACATAAGCAATCTTTTAGCCCTACCACCAGCAGTGGTCCCATGGACTGACCAGCCAGGACTATATTGTGAGAAATGATCTTGAAAATAGTGAAATTAGATCCTAAATTGAGTCCATATATCTAGAGTTTCTCATTTTGACATTGTTCATTCATTCATCTTCTAAGCTTTTTATTCTGGGTTGAGGTGCTGGAGCCTATCCCAGCGCCCATTGGGCGTAAGACAGGAAACCCCCTGGACAGGGCGCTAGTTGCCTGTTAAAACAGGAGAGCAAAATCTCTCCAGTAGACGACAGTACTATCGACATATAAGACCTAATAGTTGAGCTGCACAGTTGGTCACCCTCTAGTCCTTCATCAGTGGTCACAGGACTCTGTTGGGTGGATAGTTTTGGTTGGTGGACGATTCTCAGTCCAGCAGTGACACTGAGGTGTCCAGCTGCACTGCTGTCTTTGATCCACTCACACCAGCACAACACACACTAACACACCACCACCACGTCAGTGTCACTGCAGTGCTGAGAATGATCCACCACCCACATCATACCTGCTCTGTGGTGGTCCTGTGGGGGTCCTGACCATTGAAGAACAGGGTAATACAGTATACCGAGATATAGATGGACTACAGTCTGTAACTGTAGAACTACAGAGTGCTCCTATATGGTCAGTGGAGCTGACAGTGAGTGTAGATACAAGGAGGTGTGACCTCACTCTCCCATTCATGTTTATCTGGATGAAGATTCTCCACAAGGTGGCACTATTAGACTTCCAGTGGTGCTTTGCATCAGTGACGCTGTGCGACCTGGACTGCGTGTAGGGTTAGAGGACGCCTTACAGTCTGCAACTGTACACCTTTTCAGTGGAGCTAATGAAGTGGATGGTGAGTGTACAGAGAAACAGAGTCTCAATGACAACACGTCTGTCTCAAAA
>CM067498.1:3511835-3566500 GCA_034552555.1 Semaprochilodus insignis
CACCACCACCACGTCAGTGTCACTGCAGTGCTGAGAATGATCCACCACCCACATAATACCTGCTCTGTGGTGGTCCTGTGGGGGTCCTGACCATTGAAGAACAGGGTAATACAGTATACCGAGATATAGATGGACTACAGTCTGTAACTGTAGAACTACAGAGTGCTCCTATATGGTCAGTGGAGCTGACAGTGAGTGTAGATACAAGGAGGTGTGACCTCACACTCCCATTCATGTTTATCTGGATGAAGATTCTCCACAAGGTGGCACTATTAGACTTCCAGTGGTGCTTTGCATCAGTGACGCTGTGTGACCTGGACTGCGTGTAGGGTTAGAGGACGCCTTACAGTCTGCAACTGTACACCTTTTCAGTGGAGCTAATAAAGTGGATGGTGAGTGTACAGAGAAACAGAGTCTCAATGACAACACGTCTGTCTCAAAAAAAAAAAAGAAAAAAGAATGGACTAATTATGAAAGTAAGCCTTATTAGCAGAATCTTTGGGTTACCGATTACTGACCAACACCTGGCTGATATTACTGACTCATACTGTGTGTAGTATGATGCAATGCCATTTCAAGAACATGCAGTTGCTTTGACTATATTGCAATATGGCAATATTTAGATTTTCACTTCACCGGTTTATATATGGAAACATCACCTGGCTCTACTTTATACACTCTGTCCATATCAAATGGATATACACTCACATATTGTGCAGCTAATATCCTCACCAGATACATTAAGATATGATATACACTAAGAAGCTATTTATGGAGCTATGACGATTGTGAGTTACGTAGACAATGCATTTCTCTATGGGTGCTGGCTCAGTACAGTAACGTTCAGCTGAGGGACCTTCTAACTTATTATAATGTCCTAACAGAGCTGTGGAGACCCCTTCTCCACCGAAACCTTGTGAACTGTCTTTTTATTGTTCTTATTATTTAAATGTTTCCAGTTTTGCATAACCAAAACAATGCTTGAACCGCCCCGACTACTAAGCTGAGCTTCGCTGAACGTTTCAGTTGCAGGGCGCTTAAAACCTTCGCAGTGGACTTTTAATATAAAATGGCATTATTTTTTTAAATTCCCTCTCGGAATGTCTGAAGTCGGAGCCTTACCTGTACCCTGCTGCTGAGGGGTGCACTGAAGGAGTAGCCTACTTTTTGACGTATGCTGAATGCTGTGTTGAAGTTGAACTACGGTTTCCTAGTTTCAGTCCTTCAGGAACCTGTACTGCACTGTTTTACGTTTACTCTCCTGGATGGAAGATAGGATTTGCAAGGCATGGCCATATTCCTCAAAGCAGAATTCCTCAGATAGTTCAATAAATTGAAGGAATATTCCGGATTACCATAGAGAATAATTCATGTGTCCTTGTTGACATACTTGAAATAGAAGCCATCAGGAAGCTGCAGAATTCCCATTTTCAGAAGTGGGACTAGTTTTCCAGAGGGAAGAACCACCTGTTTTAAGTCTAATATAGTGTTTATTCCTGAAATTGAATTCCTGGGAAGTGACATTTTGAAATTATTCCCAGTTTAGTCCTGAACGTTTATTCATGCTGTCGATCAGCAAAAACATGTTTGGTTTCCATTGTCTGCTTCTTATTTCAGCACTGGAGTAATAAGGCTAACATTTCTAACAAACACTAGAATCCAATAGTCACCCAAATCTCTTCCAGAACTGTATCCCCAAAACTTCTGTCAGTCGTTTCAAGCCACTTCTAGGTCTTCATTACAGGGTTTCTGAGCCGCTGGGCCGCAAAAAGCACCCTGTGGTGGTCCTTGAACCAATATTGAGGAGGGCCGCTGGTCCACAGTGAAAAAAAAGATTGACTTAATATAAAAACTGGAAACAATGTTGCATGTAAAAAAAAGTCCTGCAAAAATGGCAACCCACGACAGCTACGTCAGTATTTTTTTTTTGCCACCGTTCGGCTTAATTTGTTCAATAATGTTCTCACATTGTTGTCAGATAATTCTGCTTGTTTTAAGAAACGTGCTTGTATGCCAGTGTAGTGAGAACAATTGGCTTACTAAAATCTCTTAAAACAAGTAAAAATGGCTGGAAAAAAGTGAGATAATCCTAAAATAAGCTTACAACAATCTCAAAATGAGTTTTTTTAGATTTATGATATAAGATATATAATTAAAAATATAATTTTTTGCAGTGCATAAATATGTTTTATACCGGAAATCAAGCCGAATGGTGGCAAATTAAGGAACAAGGAGCAAAAAACTGACGTAGCTGTCGCGGGTTGCCATTTTTGCAGGACCTTGTTTACATTGTTTACAGTTTAATAATGTACAAAACTTAAGTTTTTTATTGTTAAGTCCATCATTTTTTTTCTGCTATGGACCACTGGCCCTCCTCAGTATCGGTTCAACCACCAAAGGGTGCTTTTTGCAGCCCAGTGGCTCGGAAACCCTGTCCTGAACCACATGGACAAGCCTGCAGAACCGCAATGAAGTGGTTTGAAAGGACTGAAAATGAGCCTACAACAATCTCAGAATGGGAACTTTAAGATATGTAAATTAGATAGAAGATCGTTTTACTTGCTGAGATATCATTTTTGCAGTGTGTTAGTCTAATACCCCGCTGATATGTTCACTGCTATGCGTTGCATATTGCAGTGCTCTCAAACAGCGCTCTACATCAAACTGTCTATAGAATGTTTCCATAGTCTGAATGGCACAAAGCTGAAGCTTCTTGTTTGAGTTTTCCTGTTACACCTTGAGTGGTGCAGCAGTTACATTCGGGTACCTCAGGCTACTTCTGAAAATTCCGGAACTGGGAAATTTGAACAGAAAATGCTAGCAGCGTTAAAAGTATAGCGGGAATGTGCTGAAAGCCAATCACCCTATCCAAAAAGCACTTACCCTATAAGGCTGAATTCGGCTCCCTGTTCACCAGCTTCTGATTCGGATTTACCCGTTCCACCTTAAATGGTGCAGCAGTTCCATTCTGACCCCTCAAACTCTGGTCCCTTCAGTTCTACATGTTTTTGCTTTTGACCATTATTGTCACCAGTAGTGGGTTCCCCGTTCTAGTGACTCCATAGAACCGGGCCGTCTTTATGAGTCTGTGCACATGACGTCAATACTTAAAGACGTCTGATGGGGTCTAAAAAACTCCCGCCAAATCCGACCCAACAGCTTTGACTTTTCAGGTTTCAGGCTTTTTCAGAGACACCTGCAGCAGTGCATGCTCAACATATGCAAGCAGACTTTTTCCCCTCTGGATGCAGTAATGCAAATTCTTACACAGCTTTAAGTTATCCCGCCAGCTGAATAAACCATGCTTGGTGAAAGTGGTTCCGTATGGTCTCGACTTTCCATATGGAACACAATACAAGCAGCGTACGCAGGCCGGTCACTTGCAAATCTGATACTGCTGTCAAACAGGACAGAGAGTGTTGCAAATGTGCTTGTCAGTGAAGATGACCTTTACAATGAGTGGAGTGAATTACCGTTAACCTGATCTGTTCATAGTTAGTCACATACAAGTCTGTGGATTCGGCTTCTTAGTTCGTGTTCTAGCCCTTTCAGAGGGAGTGAAGTAAATCAGTGCAGGTAAAAGCATGCAGGACGGAGGTACTCAAGGACTGAACATGGGGCACATTGTGACATGTGGTTTTACGTGGCCTCTGTTGGCCAGGTTTGTGGTCAGTCAGTCTCTCTGTGGAGATCTCAGGGAATGTGTGGAGGTTTCTGGGAATGTTTTCGTTCCAGTTCTGTTTCAGGGACAGATCTGGTCGGGCTGAAGTGTGAAGGTTTGCCTTCAGCCAGTCCGCTGTTGATGTGCTAGGTTTTCCTGTGAGCAGCAGGAAGTGAGATGAGCATAGCTGGTCACTGCTGTTTGATGCCGAGCGTATGCTGAAACATCTGCCATATAGGAGGACTTTGTAGGTTTACCGTTACTCCCTGTAGCCCATCTGTTCCTGTACGTTTGTCAGCCACCACAGGACCACCGCTGACGTTACGGAGATGTTGCTTGGGTGGTGAGCCATTTTAGATGGTGGCTGATGAATTGGGCAGCAACAGACAGGCTTACGTTTACTTGAGTAGCTCGGAACCTACAAATAGCACCTGAACGGCAGGTGTGCAGGTGTTCAGTCAGTCATTGTAGAAACAGGGATGAGGTACCTAATAAACTGGCGATATAGTGTGTAATAGGGGGAGAAGAAAAACAGCAGAAAGAAAGAATATTGAGACAAAAGACGGCAAATGGATTAAACTTGAATTGGGCCTGTTACCAGCAGTGAGCTAGGATTGAATTTACTCTCCCTCCTCTAACTTACCCCCCCCCCTCTCTCTCTCTCTCTCTCCTCACTGTCTCCCTTTTTCATATGCTGTCTCTCTCATTTCTGTCTTTCAATCTCTATTTGTTGCTTCTCTTATGCATTCCTTCTTTCTCTCTCCTCTCTCTCTCCTCTGTCCCTCCCCTCTTCCACTCGCATTCTCTATCTCTCTTTCTCTCTCACTCTCTCTCATATGCAAGCTGTCTCTTTTTTGTTCTCTCAGTCTCCCTGTTTGTTCTTCCTCTCATGCATTCCTTCTTTCTCACTTTCTTTCTCTCCCTCTCTCTCCCCCTCTCTCTCTCATGTGCAAGCTCTCTCATATTTCTCTTGCAATCTCTCTATTTGTCCTTCCTCTTCCTCTCTCCCTTTCTCTCTCTCTCTCTCTCTCTCATATCTCTCAATCTCTGTCTCTTATCTCATGCATTCCTTTTCTCTTGCTGCCTCTTTCCTCTCTCTCTCTCTCTCTCTCTCTCTCTCTCTCTCCCTCTCTCTCTCTCTCTGTGCCTTCCTTCTCCTATTTGTTTTGACACTAGCTGCTGGATCTGGCTAAGCAGCCACTGTAAAGGGTCATTGGCCCTCTTACATAGGAGGAGAAGAAAGTGGTCCTGACGTCCTGATTTTCGGGACACAGCTGAGGAAGAGACATATATCCTCTTAGCCAAGCTCGTCCAGTTCTTGAACGTCCTGCAGGTGTATGTACACTGCATGCCTCTGATTAACTGGATTTTAGGTTATGGAAGTAACGTTAAGGTCAAAAGGAAAGAGAATAAGCGCTTGGTGTCTTGATGGTAGATGCTTGTGCTCATGCTGCTTGTTCTTTAAGCTCTTAGACCAGGTGATGAAGGCATGTTGCTTCACTGTTTCATGCTAACCTGTATCTGCCACAGCGGTAGGCTACGGTCATTAATCACAGACAGTAAAAGAAGCCAGTGGGCAGGTGTGTAAGAGCTTTCCTTTGACTTCTATTTCAGTGAAGTTGTGAAGTTCAGCTGTTTTTTTTGTACAGGGACACATACAAATGGCTATCTGTGGTAATTGGCTGTGTGGCAGGTAGAGATGACCTCTGGAGTATTCCTCCACAGGCATTTCTTTGCTTTCTGTTCAGGGGGTCAGGTTGGTGATGGATTGTGAACTGGTTCCCCAGGAAGAGTAATAACGCTGCTACTCTGCGCTCCAAACCAGAATCTTCTGGTCACTTACATAGCATTTAAAATGCCAGTGAACTGATTGTTAATGCCATGTGCAAGTTTCAGACCGTATAATCCCTCTATTGTGTCCAGTTTGGTCAATTGAAGTGCCATTACAGTGAGATTTAAGCGAGTAATTCCGGAAGCTGGGGTGGGAAGGATTACAGAGCAGGAGGACTTGGGAGTTAATGTGCCATTAGAGAAATAGTGCACTTTCAGCCTACCTGATATTGCTGCCACTAAAGTTGTAGAAGGCTTGAGTCTTCGGTTGTACAGAGACATTGTACTCATGATGACATAGAAAAGTTTAGACCCACAATTGAGTGTGTTCCTTTCAGTTCCTAAATGCTGTTCTTTGGCTGTCCAGACGTTACCGTCTACCACTAGGTTTTCACTCATATACGCTCTATTACAAACTCACTGGACAAAAAATGAGTCACATGTGACTGAAACGTACCTAATAGTCTGTAATACCTCCACGAGCACCAATTACAGCTGTGACTGGATTTGGCATGTACTGGACAAGTTTCTGGATGTAGGCCACATCAATCATTAAAGAATTTGCCAGATTTGGTGGATGCCTTCCCTGGCACAGTTCTGAGGAGAATTCCCTGTAGACTGGGATTTTACTGCACGGCCACTGCTGGTAGACCTGTATACTGCACGCTTCCATACACCTGCAGATTCAGCTACTACCTTCACACTACGGTCTTTATACAGTCACTCGTTTTAGCCAATCATTAACATCTGCTTTGGAGCCATTTTCCACACATGGAATGTGACATTCCCTACACCGTACCACCTCTTCCCAATCTATATCTGTATAGATTGGTACACTACTATACTGCACACTGCCTACTACAGTAGTATGTACTGCATACTATATACGTTCTAACACGTTCTGACCTACAGTGTAGTGTACTAATACAGTCACATGACCAGTTACCTCACATTTACTTCAGAGCTGTTATTACTGTATCCACTGTTTAGAGCTAGCTGCTGCTAACGCTGCTCAGTCCACCTGAAATACGTTTAGCCTAGCTGTTAGCTACCCTCGGCTATTTCACTCTAAAACTGACCCTCTAAAGCGAGTTCATCTTTTATTAAACTTCAGTATGACCTGCATATTTCAACTTTCTGATGAACACATACCCCACTACAATCACTGCACCCACATTTATACTCAGAGCTGGCTGTGTTTTGCTCCCCAGTGTTACCCGCCGCCATTTTCTCTGGCTGAAGCAGGCTGAGAGCATACTGCATACTACTTTTAGGCAGATTTAGTACATGGGTGGTATGTAGTATGTAGTATGCCATTTCGAACACAGCCTATAAATCCCGTCACACACCCCGCAGGTATTTGTAGCCCCGTCATCTTTGTGCAGTGGCATCTGCAGGAGCCTGAAGTTACTACACACAAGGTGACTCGTTTTTTGTCCGGTGAGCTTATTACATGGTCATCCAAATTGCTGAAAAAAAAATAATATTGAAATAAATACTGGAAATTAAAGATGTCGGATGTTTATTATTTTATTGGCCTCTATCGACTGAATTCATGTTTGTACAAATTTCCATGGCTATTAATTAACCAGGCTTTAAATACAGCTGCTACAAATGATGGGTAAAATAATCTGGGCAGATGCTGAACTTGATTTGCCAACTGCAAGGATATTTTCTGGAACACTTTGTATTTGATATGTCATCAAATGCCTCTGCTTGCAGACTCCAACAGATGGCAGCACTCCAGAGCTGGCAGCTGCCACCGAGCCCAGGAAAAGGCGACTCGCCTGCCAAGTGCCCAGTTGGGGAAAACATAATTAAGTCATTTCAGACTGGTCAGTCTATGTGGTTTTTTATTCGTGAAGCAAAGAAAGTAATTCAGAAACGTTTCCAGTGTCTTGTTGTGTTTAATGGGACAGAGCGGACTGTTTATTCCCTGTCCATGGCAGCTCTTGCCACAATATGATGATGCCTTCTGTAATGGCTGAGGAGATTATATGAATGTTAATCTGTGACATTCTGTTTGACTGTACGTTTGTGTTTAAAGCTAAAAGTACTCATGGCTTTCTGAATGATTGTTCATATTGTGCTGTGTGTCCATCTTATTGTTTCTTAATGTCGTCATTAAAAAGATCATTTCGTTACCCCTTTAGACCAACGTATTGCTTTTTTGATGTTACTTGTGAATACACTCATTTTCAAAAAAAATAAAAAATAAAAATAGGAAGGAGGTGTGGGATTGCAGTGCTATTGGGAAGGAAGATAAAGGTCACCAGGAACAATAAATGATGATACATTTAGACTGATATGATCAATATTTATTGAGCTACACATACAGAAGTAGTGTCTCTCAGTATGGTGTTGAGCCGCCATGTTTGCTAATGCAACACACCAGAAGTCTTGGCATGGAGTTGTAGAGGTTCCTAATGGTGACCTGTGATAATCCATCCCATGCAGCTTGTTTACAGCAATAAGGACCATCTTTGCTTATGCCACAAGCGCGGCCGAGCGTGAAACTTATATCATTCAAGTCTCACAATGTCAAACCTACCCAGCAAGTTTCATTCCTGTCGGTTGATTCCTTCTGGGTGCAGCTATGTGTACAACTATTCTTTTGATGATGAGTGTATTACTTGTAACTCATTGTGAGTCATCAGATGGTTGGACATGTTATGATTTATTTGAGTGGAGGAGCCAGTATTTGTATTCATACATACCACAAGTTCATGAAATGACTGCTGTTTACAATGATAGACGACTGTACTTTCTTGCCCTCTTTCACTCCATAGTTGCTTGACAAACAACATATTGTAAAGGAACCACACTGATGGAATAATGATTTATCCCAGGTATTTCTAGGTGGCGCATTGTGTAGCAAGACAGGACCTGGGTTTGGTCCCTCGGCCAGGCCACCAGGGTCCTTTCAGGGAGGAGTTTGCATGTTGTTTGCATGTGGTTCCCTTTGAGCTGTCTGGTTCTTCCCACAGTCCAAAGACATGCAGCCAGGTGAGTTGGAGACATTAAACTGACCATAGGCGTGAGTGTGTATGTATGGGTCTGTCCTGTGATGGACTGGCAACCTGTCCAAAGTGTTTCTTGTCTTCTGCCCAATGAGCGCTGGTATAGGCTCCAGCAACCCCTGCGACCCAGGGGGATAAGCAGTCCAGATGGTGAATGAATTTTATATTTACTGCCACAAATGTGTAGTTTTCTCATGTTCTCATATTTTATGTCTTCTGTTGTTTTATAAAAGCGAGGCCTACAAGCCCCTATCTGTCATGCGCCCGTCTAACCCTACACGGGCCTTACCGCCTGTGGACTCCATTTCCCAGAACCCCTCGGATTCCCACGTGACCTCTCGCTCACTGGCGGCAGCCAATCGCAGAGCAGCTTCGCCAGAGTTCTGATGATTTTCACCTGGAGCTAGCGCTTTATAAACCGCTCTGTCCTTTTACCCCTCGCGAAGTAACGTTTCTGTTTAGCAGTGCTTACCGAGCCATTATGTTGCTCTATCCTGTGTTTGGTTTTCTGACCTTTGTTTTGTTTTTCGACTTCGTCTCTAGTTTGTTCCTTCGTTGTTGTTGTTTACCTGCCCCTGACTCCAGGCTGTTTTGACCTCGCTTTTTCTCTTGCCCTCTTCTAAATAAACTGTTTAGCTCCTCCGCCCTCGTCCTGATTTGCCCAACCCTGACACTATCATGCCTAATAACCTCCTTACCCGAGATAAACTGCATGGCCTCTTGTGAATTCTTAATGAGAATATATTTTTTAAAAGTTGTAAATAATAAATAATAATAATATAAATGTAATCCTATGTGACAAAATGTGTCTTACTCTGTGTTATGACGCAGCCTAATCAGATTCATTTAAACTTCATTTAACGTGCAACTCGGTGAAGGATGTCCACAGTTGATTCATTGTGATTGCACAGTCATTTGCTGTACCAAAAACTCTGGGAGTACATGCGCAAGAAATACAAATATATTAAATGACCTTTAGTTTACTGGCTTACACCACTGCTTTCTAGTTTCTAATAATGACAAACCCTCCTCTAGAAAGGCCTGAAATGTGGCACTCCTGTCTGTCTTGCGGTTTGATTTCCCCAGTAAGGATCTGGAGGAAATGAGGAATGCTGTGGACATAAATGTTGATATGAATGCTTCAGTAATGACCATTCATCTATATTTCTTCATAAAGGTCAGGAGAACACATGCTGGACAAAAACGTCACATGAGATCAACCACAAAGCATGCATTCTACACCTGCAAAAAACCCGAAACCTGTAAAACCCATAATCTGTAGGTCCGTTCATTAGCAGCACAGTATGTTGGATAGATCCACTGTCCAGCAGATGGCAGCCTGAACCTACACTCCTATTTATAAAGAGGGGCCAAAAGGGTTCTTCAGAGCAGAACCACTTTTGGTTCCTTGGATGGTTCTTCAAAGAACCCTTTTTCTTTGTAAATGAGATGCGTGTTGGTAGAACCCTTTTTATGTTCAAAGAAATGTAAAGGCTTGTTTTCCTAGACCTGTAAAGACCAGTAAAGCCTATAGGGACCATTGTTTTCAAGAGTGCATGGTGCATTGTGGGTAAATATGCTGTATTTAAAGGTGCTGACGATATATAAAGGTGCTGACGATGTTAACCATTACTTGGCTTCCTCTGATGATAACAGATGAATAACTAAATGAATGACGTTCAAAGATCAGTCATTAGACTGCTCAGAGCCATGAAGGAAAACAACATGCAGAGAGAAGCACAAATTACTGCTGATGCTGCAAAACGTTACATGTAACTGACAGGAAATCAGGAGCTGAGGAACTGGACCTTGGAGCACTGGAAGAAGGTCACCCGATCCAGTGAGTACCGTTGTCTATTTCATCACGTGTGGGTGGGCAGATACTTGTTTATCGTTCACCTGGAGCGGTGATGACACCAGGATGCACTGGGGGAAGAAGCCCAAGCCAGTGGAGGGAGTGCCATGCTCTGGGAGTTTCATGTCCTACTGGCAAACTCTGGGTCCCGGCATTCATAGATGTGCACGCATCATCAAAAGAATAGTTGCACCCAGAAGGAATCAACCGACAGAAATGAAACTTAGTGGGTAGGTTTGACAGTGTGAGACATGCTAATGCAAGTTTCACACTCGGCTGTGCATTTGACATAAGCAAGGATGGGTGTTATTGCTGTATCTGACTGACCCAACAGCCACGATTGTGGACATTCAGCGAGCAGTGATGTCCTCCATGAGTCATCCTGTTAGTGCCAGCACCACTGGCAGACGGCTGCACGACACAGAACTACATGCAAATCTAAGAACCCGTGTGTGGAGGCACCGCGGTCAGCACCAAGATGAACAGTTTGTTGTCACATGTCACATGTCCAGAAGGCCTGGTGTCACTCCACCTCCACCCCTACCGCACCATCTGCAGGAACTGTGTGAGAATATTCAAGCTGCATGGGATGGATTATCACAGGACACCATTAGGAACCTCTACAGCTCCATGCTGAGACATCTGGCATGTTGCGTTAGCAAACATGGGCCATACATGACGCCATACTGAGAGACACTACTTCTGTATGTGTAGCTCAATAAATATTGATCATATCAGTCTGAAAGGAATCATCATTTATTGATCCTGGTAATACTTTATCTTCCTTCCCAATAGCACTGCAGTCCCACACCTCCTTCTGGGTGCAGCTATTCTTTTGATGATGAGTGTATCCGGACACATACCACCTACATAAAAATCCTAGCAGATCATGTATAGGCATTAATGACAGTGCTATTCCCTGATGACACTGGCACTATTTAGTGCCACTGTACACGTGTGGCTTTCATTATTAATTTTAGCCATTTCCATTTTCATCACATATAATCCATGGTTATAGATGGTTACTCTTTTATTTATAGCTAATACAGTCAAAAGTACATAGTAGTGGTCCTCCTGTGGTTGGTGTGGCTCAGCAGTTAACACCACTACTCTCCAGAGAGCTACCACCCTGTGTGGGAGATGGGGGTTTGAATCCCAGTCTAGGTAGCAAATGCTGAGCTACACCGATAAGAGTCCTTGGGCAAGACTCCTAACACTGCACTAGCCTACCTGTAAAACGAATAACCTTGTAAGTCGCTCTGGATAAGAGCATCAGCTAAATGCCTAAAATGTAAATGTCTAATCACATTTCCAATGCACAATTATATATTATGTTCATTTAACTGTGTGTGCGTCTCTGTATATTATCACATTAATTTAAGCACATTATCACCCATCAGACACCTTCAGGGAACTGCTAGTCTGCTTGTACACGGCCTGAGAACATTTAAAAAGAAGACCTGTGCACGATTAAAGGAAAACGAGAGAACAAATTGTTCATCATGGGAACCAATTTTAAAATAAGTGTGCACAAACAGCTCAACATTTCCTCGAGCTGTGTCCACTCGGTACATAACCACAAAGTCATAACCACAGGGTCTCGAGTTCTACCTGTAGAAGCATCACACACATGCACACATACCAAAACACCACTCATCCCTTTTTTTTAGAATTAAATTTATTGTGCTATTATTGTTATGCATAAACATCATGGAGATCTCATAATCAACAAAATAAACAAGCAGAGAAAAACAACAGCACACATTCTGTAAGCCTCACACTCAGCTCGCCTCAGGAATGCTGTCTCTCTTAGCTGCACTGCTGTCTTAATGCGTGCGTAAAGAGTCAGACTCCTGAACAGGCTGAGGCCGCACTGGTTTTCAGAGTGAGTGAGTGAGTGAGTGAGAGACAGATAGAGAGAGAGATAGAGAGAGAGTAGTGTTGGTTGGTGGCTTCATGTCATGCACCCATCCGAACAGCAGGGGGAGAGCAAGTTCTAAACCTGCCCCCCCCCCCAATGCCTAGTCCGAGCAGTAATTTGATGCTAATTGAACTGTAGTTGGCTGGAGGACGGGGTGGGCAATATGCCAAGTATATGTCAAGATACTATGCGGCATCGCTGTATAGCATTCAGACAAATCTTTAACAGTACTGAATACAGTGATTTGGTCAGCACAGCCACTGCCCAGCCTGTTTTACAACATGATGTGGGTGTAGTGCAGTGGGTAACATCTTTTCTACCCACACTATAGACTGGGGTTCGGTCCCCTGGCTGGGCAAGCCCGCTACACTATACCCATAAGGTTCCCTGGGCAAGACTCCTAACAGTACTGTGGCCTGTATGTGTAAGAAATGACCAAATTGTAAGTCGCTCTGGATTCGAGCGTCTGCCAAATACTGTAAACGGAAACATTTATGACAATAATGATCAATACCGTCATATTCCCCACCCCTGCTGGGAATCGGAAGGTTGCTTTAGCTTACTGGTGTCCAATCATGAAGATACCAGCAGATGTTATGTTAGAAGGGTGTTATTGCTGTAAGTTATCACAGTGGAATGTCCCTTTTCCATAATGATGAAGTATATATATATATATATATATTGCCCTGTTCCAGCATGACCAACCAACCAACCAACCAATCCCTGGAAAGAATCACATCGTCACTCTTGCAAACAAAACCTGGAAATAATAACTTTAGATGAGAAGGAACAAACATTCTCAACTTTACGCTAGCTGTACGTTAACGTAGCGAGATTTTACTCTCAGTCATTTTGGAATACTTCTGTTGGTCCGTTCGCCATGAAAGGTTGTAAAATGTAAAGGACGGCTGGCACTTTCAAATGGTGTAAAACAAACAAACAAATAAACAAAAACCTCAAAAAAGTTACAAGGTGTTGATATAACAGCAACAACTTCTCAGTTATCCAGATGCATTAGTGATCAAAGAACCATTCTGCTATGTCAGTGTTAACGAAACCCCTAAAACTGACCACCTTTAACAAACCCACCCGACAAAAGACCACATGGATATGCTAGAACCTGTCTGACTGACATGGTATCTCTTTTATTGGCAGTTTTACTGAATGTGGCCCAGAGTGGCACATTACTAGGTAGTCCATAAAAAAAAAGAAAAGTATTAATAAACCGTTTTAAAAATGATTAAAAAGCCTTTTTTTGCATAGATACATTATTAAGGGTCATTAATCAGGCTTCATCCAATAAATTATTATGGCTAAAATGATTATTGGTGCTTTGCACCAGTGCACTTTCTCTCAGAAGCACGCTTAGATCTTACAGACCTTGCTTACGGCAAAAGTCAAGTGCTGGGGTCAGTTAGCTGAGCTCCATCTAGGCAGCATGTGTTACATTCTCACACATTAGGTGTCCAAAACTTACAGGCTTTTCTAACCTCTCTTCTAACAAGAGTTCAAAACGTTCACAAACCGCAAATGCTAGAACACCGGCATTAACTGTGGAGGGTCAGCAACTACACTCTCAAACATAACCTTTAATAACAATGACACTAAAACAAATACATAAAAGGGTAAAAACCTATAACTTCTAATATGACAACCCGTTTATTAAAGGGCTAATCACTATAATAAACCGTTTGCATGTTCTGTATTCATATAGAGCATATTCACCCGGGACAGAATATTAATAACATGGTCAACACCGTGTCCATCAGGTTCTATGTGGCAGATGAAGCTTATAAATACATGTACAGTCTCACACAGGACTGTGTCTTCATTATCTGACTGACAAGTTCAAGTTTCCTTATACAGGTCAAACGTCAGAGACCACTCCACTCCAAATGGCTATTTAGTCCTGTATGAGTTATTCATTTTTCTGGGCATATTTCTGAGGTGATTACATGAAGGATAACATGCTAGCAGAAGGAAGGAGGACGTCATGCAAAAACAAGAATATTAAAAAAACAAAACAAAAAAAAAACAGGGTTTTTTCAAAACTGAGAGTGTTAAAAAAATGCACATCCAACAAAGGACCCACCACCCCAGAGTCCAGACCTCAACATCTTTGAAGATGTTTGGGGTTACTTGGATCGTGCAAGCAACTTCTAAGACTGAACTTTGCAGATGTGGAAAAATATCCCTGCAGATTTCCCTGTAATAAAGGCAAAGAGTGGTCACACTAAATATTAAAAAAAGGCTTCTACATAACCGACTATGTGTTTTCATATATATATATATATATATCACCGTCCAATGAAAAACACGTGTCTCCGTTTATCTTTTATTTGTACACTTATACATCATTTGAACTCAGCAGCTGCTGTTTACACTGTGTGAAAATTTATGATGAATGGACCAACAGAAATGGCCCCAAAGTGCTCAAAACGTCTGGTTTCATTGATTTACATTAAAGTTAAGTTCTGTTTTTGGCCTCTCCTGTGAAGTTGCCTTTTTGGAGATACATGTTTTTCTTTGGACAGCGATGATACGCTTTCTGCTTTTCTCTGCAGAAGGCTGAACACTGAACATGCTATATGAGTGTTGAAAAAATCCCGGATGATTCCAAAACATAACTGGTCTGTCATCAGAATTAGGCATCTTGTAAGCTTAACTAGTGCATACTATCTTTGCGTCACTACACTACAGCAATCGCTGTACAAACTGACAGCTTTATGTACGAGAGAGCGGGACACAAACTAACGTGGGGTCAAGAGTAATCATTAACCATATGTATTTTGAGGCATTCATGTTTATGTATTTGGGTTGGAAAGTTTGTCCGGTTCAAACAACACAGGACTTGTACTTTTACTTTCCTGTGTACTTTATTTTTGCTGTTTTTTTTGTTTTGTTTTGTTTTTTTTTGTTTTGTTTTTTTTTTTGAGAAAGTGCACTTTCTAAAGAAAACATACTGTGCAAGAAATGGCATAGTTTTGCATATTAAAAGGCAAATTCCATCTGCATAAATAAGTCTTTAAGGTGTAAACAGAACCATAATAAGCACTACAGAAACATACTAAGTCAGAATCCTCTGAAAACTGTGGGGACAGGAACCAGGCAACCAAAGCATGTCATGCCTCTGTCTAGAGATTAAAATAAACCATTCGTGGCAGTGAAGTACATAAAATGGCCATGTTTGCACTGCAGACATTGCGACCCCTGGTTCCCATCACCACCAGTATAAAGAGCCTGTAGGTTTCTCTGCAATGGACCATTTCACATCAAACCACTCTGACTAAATGACTGTGTTTACATCCCGATGGCTGAATTATTCAGAAATTGGTGGAATTCCCCATTTGTTATTAATTAATAAATATTATTACGTTGCTCTAATAGATCTGTTTCTTTCAGATAGTTTGAGCAATCAAGAAACCGTAAATAACATCATCCTCCAAACATGTTAACTTTAGTGTATGCATATCTGTTATACTACATCTACCATCAAAAGAGTTACAAATATAGGATAAAATTCAAATTAAAATAATACAAAAATGGAAATAGCATTTACCAACAGGCTGGTTTTAGGGACACCTGATATAAAACGGAACAGTCCTTATTATACGCATGCAAACACTGTGTGGCACCGCTGACGACTGCATACTGTATACACTCCTGAAAGTAAAGGTTCCTAAATGGTTCTCGACTATGAGGAATGCTTCTGGGCCAAAGGTGTATCTGGTTTAACCGTCACATCATCTTTCATCTTTCAAAAGGTTCTCCACACCTCCAACAACTACACTGAAAAGTTCTTTAGGGAGCCAATAGTGGTTCTGTGGCATCTCCTCAAAGAACCCATATGGCACCATTTATTTTTAGGAGTGTAAGGACTAAACATTGAAGACTGAAATCGGCACCACTTCTACACACAAACAGTCTCACACACATACCGAAAAGGGGGGATTAAGGGTCTGTTGGTGTTAACGGAGAAAAAAACGAAACCGGAGAGAAAAGATCCTGCACGCCACATGCATGGCAGTTAAAAAACAGGCTGGCCTCCAGGCACCAATGAGAGGAGCTCGGTGGAAAGCAGTTCCTTTGAAAGGCCAAAAGGTCCGCGTTACGCTTGCTGACATCGACAGCGCAGGCAGAGAAAGAGTGGAATAAGAAAACAACCCAATGCGCCTCTTCTGCCAGGACTTCTCTCTTTAAAAAACACTGGAACCTACAGCACTGTGGAGGAAGCCGCCTCCTCACCTGCGAAATAACACTTAACAGAAACAGATTACTTTTCCAAAAACAATCAAAAATAAAAAAAGGATGGGAGAACATTCCCAGGAAGATTCGATGCTCAGAGCTCCGACTTCTCCGTTTTCTCTGTGAGAGGTTCTGTCTCGGAAGGGTCGTCCTGAGGGAACACCACGTAACACAACTTCTGCCCCAGATACGTCACACACTCTGAAACAAACATGAACACAGATCAGGTTAGAAGCATTTCGCCAACTGTGCTTACACACAGAGGAATTCGACCTCCGCATTTAACCCATCCAGCAGTGGAACACCCAGCCGCACACTAGGGGGCACTGAGCACATGTGCCCGGAGCGGTGGGCAGCCCTATCCATGGCACCCAGGGAGCAGTCTGAGGTTAAGTGCCTTGCTCAAGGGTGCTTCAGTCATGTCCTTTGGGTTAGAGAATCCAACCGGCAACCTTCCGATCAGCCCAAAACTGCCCCTATGCATTCTCGGAGCAAGAAAACTGAGACGCAATGACAAATAAGGATCACACAGTAACATGGATCTATTAGAGCTAAGCCTATATTTATGCCGAGAGGTGATAAGGCGAATATGTACTGGCTCTCCTGAAGGTCTCAGTATGTTAGAGCTAACAGTGGTGCACAAATTGGAATGAGGACATTTTGAAGCTTGTCATAACATACAGTATATTTTACCGTGTATGTAACAATTCTACTGTGACTCCTTCAGTAAAGCTGCTGTTCTACATTTCTAACAACTGACTGAAGTCCATTATATACCGGTCCTGTTCACAATTAGAAGCTAGAGACACATTTTTACTGATGAAACTAGTCCCACCCATTCAAATCAAATCATGATTCCACAGTTACGTCCTCATTATGCTGGTAGTTAAGCCTTCAGTTCAGCTCATGAAGTCAGTGGAGGCAATGGTATCTTCTAGGACAATATAGGGGTAAAAGGTCTGATTGGAATGCTTTCTGATGGCCAGGGTTAAGATTTGAACTTGAACTTTCCAACCAAAACTTAACAACGGAGTAAAAGTACTTACCACAATGCATTGCAGAGTTTAAATACAATGGAGTGGCTCTAGCACCTGCCTATAGGGGTCTACTGTAAGTGTGCAACTTATTTGTGGGCAGTTGTGGGCTGGAGGTTAGGGAACCAGCCTCATGACCGGAAGGTCACTGGTTTGATCCCCTAAGCTGTCAGGACATGACTGAAGCAACAGGACATGACCTTGAGGAAGGCGCCTAACCTCTAACTGCTCCACAGCCCTTGTGGATAGGGCTGCCCACTAGTGTGTGGTATGGCACGGATGGGTTAAAAGCAGAAAACAAATTCCTCTGTGTGCAAGCAGAAATGGGTCGAAACTATTGTCCTTGGTAAGTGATTATAGAATGCAGATGCAGCCAGGACAAGATGTGTTAGGATCCTTTCAAGGTACTTAAAATCTTTCTTCAGAGTGACACCTACTTCCATTATAGCTATGGTATATTCAGCTGCAATCTTCCTGTACCTATGGCAGTGACAGTGCATGGCACGGCTTGGATTCAATCCAAATTGTAGAAGGTGACCTTGTTGACAGTATTACAGTTTTGTTTGCAAGTGCAGACGATCTATAGTTGGGGACTTTGGCAGGAGTTCTGGGCGGCTACTGATTGAATCTAGAAGGCCATGATGATGGACCCAGAACAACAGTCGTATGCAAAAGATTGAATCAAATGAACTGAAAGTCCTTCTACAGGGAACAAACTAGCGTTCGTATTTTAGTGGTCAGTTTCTATGTGTTCTATGAGTTTTATTTTTTCCCATGTTATGTTTTATGTTAAATTCAGCAGTAATTCAGACATGGAGACGTGTGGAGTACGTATTAACTTATTTCCTCTGTCATGTGGGCTAGCGGTGCCCAAACTATTCCATGTGACTACAGGCTTAAAGGTCAGGCGAAATAGGCGGGGGTTTGGGGGAGGGGGTAGTGACGGTGACCAGAAGGGAAAGATGAAAATACACAGGATGTGGTTCAGAGGGAGCAGAAGTTTAAAACATGGTCTTCACTTATTTCAGAACTCATTTCCTCCCCACTCACCCACTGCGCTGTAGATCCAACGTGGCTTTTCTGACCAGTGCACTCCAATGAAGTATATGGGCACCCCAGTGAGCATGATGACCAGGCCCATTCCACACACCACAGGCTCTGAGTACAGACTGAAGCCCAGCAACACTGCCCAAAACACCAGGTAACTGATGGGGACCAGCAAATTCACCTGCACGGACAGAGAAACAGAGAGAAAGATGAAGTATATGAGTGTACACTTTTAAAAAGTGCCATCACACAGACAACAAAACTGAGACTCTGATTTTCTCACTTTTCTGAAATAGAATTGATATAAGATCACTTGAATCTAAAAAGCCACAATGTTTTAAAAGGCTCTAATGACTCCACAGTCCACATGAGCTCATTGTTATTGTGATGCAATGTAAACCACATGAAGCACATTTACATATATCTATATATTCAGTCTATGGCAATTTAGCCCCGCCCATTCATGCTGAAGTAGTAAGAAATGTTATTTTACATAGACTTAATATACCGAATACTATTAAATCACCGCTGATGGCCGGGTTTACCTTAATGGGCCTGACGAGTTTAGGTTTCTTCCAGCGATAGTACAGCAGCCCAGCGATGGTGACTCCGTATGAGAGGTAGTTTATAAAAGACACGTAGTTAATCAGGTTGTGAGTCTCACCAATACAGAGGATCACTATGGTCGCGGTACACTGAGAGAAAGAGAGGCAGAGAGAGTGTAAGAATTACACTGGGCACGAGAAAGCAGGTAGGATGAATACAATGTGCAATAAATCAGCTCAAGATGTAATTCAGTAGTGTGCTCACAATTAGATATTCATCTCAATGCACAAGGAGCTGGAAGTGTGTCGGAAGTGTGTCACTAAACAATCTTATGCGGTTTAAGTTGTCGGAATTTAAACAATGCATGCACATTAGATGGTATAAATAATCGAAAGCAGGTTATATCGCTCATCTCCACTATAAAAGATACATATTTGTGCATTGCGTATTGTGTCTTGTGCTGGCAGTTGAAGTAAGTATTCAATTGCTTAATTACTGACATAATATATTCATAATGACTGACATTGCTATTCATAAAAAAAAAAACAGTATATATTGTTATATGGAAGCATATCAATCTTTGTGTAAATCAAATATCAATACTAGTGCAACAAATGGCACATGCAAATTACTGAATTTGCGCCCAAACGTGCATGTATGGGTGGGAAATCAAATTTCAAACTTGGGATTACATTGCCATTTTGCATGTTACATTTTCATTTTGATACTGATATGCTACCTTATATATATGCAATAAACATTTGGAGTTTCCAAAGTCCAATGAGAACACCAGTGGCTGCATGAGCATTAATCATATTATTGAGTGGCAGTGTTCCAGTCACACCCTGTACTAATGGGTATAAAATCAAGTAGTTGGCTATGCAGTCTCCATAGACACACACTGGACACACACCTCTGCCACAAGTCAGTTCATGAACTTTCTGACCTGGTCAACTGTGCATGCAATTACTGTGAAATGGAACCTCCTAGGAACAATAACAGCTCAGCCAAACAGCGGTAGTCCACACAAACTCTCATAGCAGGGCCTGACATGTGTTAAAACACTCTGAACTCGCTTTCACTACAAACTGCTTCTGGAGGCAAGATCAGCACATAACACTGTGCATCAGAAGTTCCCAAATTGTGTTAAGGGTGTTAATCATTTATGCTGTTAATGTGTTGTTTTGTGTGTATCTTGATCTTGTGGACAGGGGCGTGTCATTTTGGAGCCTGGGTGCCTGATGTGTCACTTACACAGACGAGCAGAGCTGGGATCGGAGTGCAGTTTTTCATATGGATCATGGCCAGCAGGTAGGGAAGGTGGCCTTCTCTAGCTCCAGAGAAACACAACCTGGGAGACAGAGAAGCTTGCTTACTAATCAGGTTTAACAGCACAGTGACTTTATGACTTTAATGGCTTTATGTGAGCACCCATGTGTGTGCGTACCTGGAGGAAGTGAACAGGTAGCCGTTAATCCCTCCAAAAGTGGACAGAGCCACAGAGATGGGCATCACCCAGGAGAACATCCCCAACAACTTCTCACCAAACGTCTGCAAGGCAATACAGGTATACAGACTCTGACTGGAAGGTTCGAAGTATGTTTTCTTATTTCTGGTTCTAGATGCGTTTAGAACAGGCTGATTCTAAGAAACCAAGGTGCTCAGTCAGAGGTCACGTACCACAGCGACAGCATTGGACGCAAGCAGCTCCTCAGGGGTCATGGAGGAGAAGTAGGCGATGTTGGTGAGGGTGTACACTAAGGTGACCAAAGGAATGGAGATGTAGATCGCTCGCGGGAGGTTCCTGCAGACACACACACACACACCACAGTTACGGCTGCAGTCTTCTATGACTGTGAGCATGTGTACAGTTATGTGTATTTATGGATTTGTGCATGTGAGTCTATTGTACATGATTCAGTGTAGGTTAAATGTTTAGTTCCTTTCTAGCATGGAACAAAACAGGAAATCTAATTAATGAATGGTGGTCTATGGCTTTCCTTCAGTGTTGTGCTACTAATTGAACAAAATGGCAAGACTGGATGTCTTACAAGGTACTTTCTCATTATGGCCTCAAGAACGGAGCCTAGTCTAGAGGTAAAATCCACTCCTGGATGAGAAGAAGTGGATGGCAGTTCTGGTGCTAGATGATGAGTACATGACGTTCAACTCACTTGCGTGGCTCTACCACCTCCTCTGTGACGTAATTCAGGAAGTTCCAGCCACTGAAGGCAAAAGAGGCCTGCAGGAAGGCCAGGGCAATCTGCCCCACTGATGGATCTCGGATGAACTCAAATGCTGCCTGTGGCTCCAGAGCATCGTAGTGCCCTGCAAAGCAAGTGAAAAGGGGGGACAGTAGTTTATAAGCTGTATTACACTTCTGATTAACATTATGATCTAGTTTTACTACAGAATCGTTTCTAGAGGAGATGGAAAGGACATAAAACGTGATGCAACCTTAAATGCCCGTATTCAAACTCCACTTAAGTATCTAGTTAGCTTGATAATACAGTAAATACCCCAGTTTGCGACTATATTCATACTCCCCTTAACCTATGTTAGCTTGATGTTAAGTACCTGGCTTGCAACCACATCCAAACTCCCCTTAAGTATCTAGCTAGCTTGCTGCTACCTTAAGTATCACGGTTTGTGACAGTATTCAAACTGCCCTTAAGTTTCTAGGTTAGCTTGATGCTACCTTAAGTACTCAGTTCGCGACAGTAGTCAAGTCTGCCCTTAAGTATCTTGTTCGCTTAATGCTACCTTAAATATCCCAGTTTATGACCATATTCAAATACCCTCAAGTACATGTTAGCTTGATGCTTCCTTAAATATGGTTCACAGCCGTAATCAAATTAATCTGCATAAATGTATCTTTCAACTATAATGTCAGCACCCATGTCTCTACATGTCTCTACTTTTTGCCTCTAACTTAACTTTCATTGATAACATTAGCCCCCTCAAGTGTCCATGCCTCATGATGTTTTTGCTTTGATCATGATGAGTCCTCAATTACTCAGGAACGGTCAGAAATCACTTGCAGGTCACTTATTTCTGGCTTATATTAACATGACCTTCAGATAATAAGCTTGCTAACATGTGACCTATTAAGTTACTTGTGTTAATGTTCTCAGCGTTACGGTGTAGGCAAAAACGATCTAGGGCAATGCTTGTCAAGCTAGTCCTCAGGGAACCATAGGTGCTCCACATTTTTGCTCAAACCCAACTAGCAACGCATAAAAACAGTGCAAAAATGTGGACTGTCTGGGGGTCCCTGAGGAGAACCACTTATCTGGGGGAGAGAAGAAAAGGAGTGAAAAGTCATTCCATCTTTAAGGGTTTAAATCCTCACTAGGCTTCTGTTAATCCTGCTCTAGCACTGTTTGGATTATGTAATGTGGCCTGTTAAGGTCATTCCAGTCACCCCGGTGGTCATTAAATGACATGTTAAGGGTCTTGAACTCTTTGAATTACTAGAGTAGAGTCTAACAACCTGCAGGTCAAGTCTGTCAAGGTAACCTGCCGTCATTGTACTGACCCTTACCAAACTTTTGTAAAGCTAAAGTATATGTGCCAGGTATACAGTATGTAGTACATATACCAGTATAAATGTAAGTGTACTATTTCAACGCTTCTTGGGACTAAATTGGTCACTTTTAACTTTTAAAAGTATTTTAGGTGTAAACTGTGAGTAGACAACTAGTTTACATATAAGTCTTATATACTAAAAGTAAACTTATGGGTATCGTCATCATCAAGAAAAAATAGTTGCAGAAATAGCTGCACCCAGAACGAATCAGTCAACAGGAATGAGACTTGGTGGGAGGGTTTGACATCATGAGACATGCAAATGATTCAAGTATCACGCTCGGCTGTGCATGTGACGTAAGCAAGGACGGGCCTTATCGCTGTACCTGTCTGAACCAACAGGAACGATTGCGGGCATTGATGCCCTCCATCAATCATCCTGTTAGTGCCAGCACCATTGGCAGACGACTGCCCTTAACACCACGTCAACGTCACCAAAGACTGCAATGGTGTCGTGCCAGACTGTCATGGAGTCACTCAGAATGGCAGCGGGTCATCTTCAGTGACGAGTCCCGCTTTTGTCTTAGTGGAGACGACCAACGAATCCATGTGTGGAGGCACCGTGGTCAGCACCAAGATTCTTTTGATGTTTATACACTGTTGAACAGTGTTTCAAATAAGGACACTGTATAACATTTTGCATCATTTGATCCACCTGGTTATCTCATGCGTATGTAAGCGTGTATAAGAAGATTGTGGCTGCAGGTTTTCCCTCCAAACAAGCTGGAGCACACCTGACGCCACTTGTGTCACACTTCCGGGTTTCCTCTCTGCCTCCGATCCCCGGAACTCCATCTCCCAGAACCACCTACCTGGTGACATCACAGTCACATGTCCCTCACCCACCAATCCCATCCCGTTTCCTAGATCGGCCTTTCCTGAGTATTGATCACACCTGTTGTCAATTTAGTCTGTTTGTACATATACTCCTCTCTCACACTGACCCATTGTGAAGTACTGCCACGTTTTTTTAGCAAACCGAGCGGTCATTCTCTGTTGACCCTGTTCTGACTTTCCGACCCTGTTCTGATCTCTGCCTTTCTCTTCTCTGGTTTTCCTCTGGTCTTGTTTTGCCCTCGCTGATTGTCTTTTTGGTATTTCGACTCTCGCCTGCCTCCTGTTATTTGACTTTGCCTGTCTCTTGCACTTTGATTGCCTGGATTCAGTTGTTGAACCTCACTGCTAATCTGTTAAATAAACCCAGCCTTGATTTTAGCTCAGCGTGCGTTAATCTGACTTTGTCCGGCGTGAGACTTGTTGAATCAGTGCATCTCTTCAAACTGCTGGTCAGCTCTTCTCCGTCTTCAAACTGCTGGTCAGCTCTCTTGCTTTGTTGGAATTAAAACCTGCAAGCACACTGACCTTTTGTGGATAAGACCGGGCACCTCTGGCTTAGTCGGAGGAGCTAAGATGTGAGGAAAGGAGGCAATGCAGGGAAACGAGGATAAATGATTCAAGCAATTACATCCGCCCATCGACTGGCAGTGCAATGGTGGTCATTTCTGTGAACACCTTGACTGACCCACACACGCATTTTACAGGCTTGGAACACTTACTGATATTCTCCAGATATGTGTGCTCACTCGTGAACATCTTGAAGTGTCATGACATCAAATGCTATGACATACTTTCGCCCTCTGCTGGGCTGGTTTGCTCATGAGATCCATTCTTGTATAGACGGACACATGGGATGGACAAAGGGTTCTTTTTGTTTATATACAGAGGACATAAGCGTCTTTAGAATGGACCAGATATGCACAAATGAAGCCTTAACTGGAGTGAATATTCCCCCCAACACCCCCTCCACCCCCGCCCAATAAGGAAAAACCAAAAACCTCCTTCAGGCATCTTAAAGGGACTGACTAAACCTGAATGAGAAGTACTCAGAACTCCCTATGAGGATAAACCCAGTTTAGACTTTAACTTCAGAGTACACTGCGCTCAGGATCAGATGAGTGTCGGCTACCGTAACCCGAGAGATCACATGTGTGTAAGCAGGCACATATACACACACACACACACACATCAGTTCTTCACAATGTTCTGAGGTCAGACTGTTGGTGTCCAACTTAGTGACTCAGCTGTGTGTGAGTGTGTGGTGCTCCCTCAACCTGCTCACACATAGCCACCCCCCACTGAAAGTGAAGGGAGACAAATTATTTTTAATCGTGCCATTTAAATGCCACTTTTCAGATGACTCTGATGGATGTGGAGACACATTTGGAAAGCCTATGATTATACTTCATTTAGGAGGTGGCTAAAACTAAACCTAACAGCAGAAACCAACTGAGTAATAAAGAATAAACTGCTGTTGTTAGAATAGCATAGAGTGCAGTATGTACTGTCTATGCCTTTTAAACTGGCAGACATTCTTTAGTGTAACACATCTGAGTGTTCCATGTGGGGCTATTAAAGATTAATCATATACAAAAGTAGAAAACTTCTAAACGTCACAACAACCATATGTGAAGAGGTCAGTAAAGATGTGTGTACCACAGGCTTATGTACTCTAGCATTAGTACTCTAGAGTCCAGATACGGAAGATATCAGAAGATAAGGTCAGCAGCTGTTTTGCTGCTACATAAGTACATACCTTTGCAAATTTGTACCAGGCCCACTACTATAATGAGAACGAGGGCAAGCAGTTTGCCGATGGTGAAGAAATCTTGGATGCGTGTGGCCCAGCGTACACTGGAGCAGTTCACCCACGTCAGCAGCACTGAGAAAGAAAGAAAAGGGGGGGAGGTGGGCAGAGAGAGAGAGACAGAGAGAGAGAAATGGAAAGAGAGGGAGTCATACATTAGTATATTGACCTCTTCTAGCACACACGCATACACAAACACACACACTCAGGCTGGTTTTTCCAACATTGTCAGTGTCATGCATATACATACATACGTAAGTATTGGGTCTCTGAACACACAGGGCAGTTTATATGTAGTTTCTTTTATTTGTATGGACATTTCACTTGTTTAAAGTTGTGTTTCCTCTGTACACAGTTATGCATTATTATATTATTCAGGCCATGTACCATGGGGGGACACAAGAGGGCAATGCCCCCTCGGTTGGAATATTGTGCCCCCTCAGTTTTCCATTCCTATTTTGCCCTCCAAAAGCAGCCAGTCCTTTAAATATCACTCGGAGGAATTACATGGATTACCAAGCATTTCAGTCAATATTGCCTGAGTTGAGATATAGGTAGATGCTAATATCCCCAATCTGGCTAATTGTCTGTAAAAGTTGCTATGCTACACAGTTTGCTGTGAGATGCCTTTTTCTTCATCAGAGTTTATTGCTAGCCACAGCTTGCTGTCTCTGATGACACTTATTTTCATTTATTAATTTACCTAATTACTTTTTATAGCTGAGTATATGTGTGTTAGTGTCAGAGAAAAGGGGGCATTTCAACAAGTTTTATTCCCACAAGGTACAAACTGCAACTAAATATGGTACACCCCAGGATGTGCGCAGGGTCTCAGTTCGAGGTGCCTATATTTGAATACTTCCACCACAAAAACACTAGTTCACAGCTGGCACAATCGGTGCTGTTCCAACCCCATGCACTCACTGGTCCGTTGGAACCTTTGACGCAAGCTGCAAAAGGGCATGACCCTACCGTCACCATGTAAAGTTGTTGACGCCGCCATTTTCCCCCTAAATAAACCAAATAAACCAGGAGAATGACTGAAAACAGTGAAAGCAGCAGCAAAATGACTCATCAGTGCATTGCTGAAGTGAGACCATGTTCCGCCATGTTGTTTTTATGCATTGTCCACCGACTTCCACATCCAGATACATAATCAAGCGGCTCTCAAAGCAGGGGGGCCCCTTCTTAATGGGTTCTACAGATACTGGGAACCAGCAACGAGGATGAATGATTACAGACATAGCATCCACCCATCAACTGGCAGTGCAACACCTAAACTGACCCAGACAGATGTGCATCTTTATGGGGTTTGTCCAAACAGCATGTCACAGGCTCGGAACACTGGAACACATCTCGAAGTGTTATGACATCAAATGCTGTGACATGCTTTTGCCCTCTGCTGGGCTGCTCTGCTCATATGAGAGGGTTTGCATTCTTGCATGAATGGACATGTTGCAGAAAATGCTGTGATTATAGACAAAGATTCTTTCTGTTTAAATATAGAGGACAAAAACGTTTTTGAAATGGTCCAGATATGCATGGATGAAGCCTTAACTGGCGTGAATATTCAGTAAACTGGGGTTATTATTTAGCAAAACACCCCCAAACGAGGGGACTTCTGCTTGTGGACAAAGGACCACCCACATCCAGATACGTAGTCACTCAGCTCTCAAAGCAGTGAAAACTACTAGCTATTTTATGTGAACCATACAGTAAAATGTTTCAAGGATGTTTCTTGGTATTTGTAGTGTATTTTATTACACATCGCTGCTATGAAACGCGAATGCCTGGATGCACATTGTTAAGGATGAGACTGACAAGGCAGACACAACTCCGCACGTTTAGCTCTTAACTGGTCTAACTACTGTCACTGAGGTTAGTTAGCTCAAGGAACAGTGAAAACATACTTCTCGGACAAACTAACATGTTGGCACACTGTCCACCTGTAAGAAGACAGCAAGCCCCCTCAGCATCCAGTGTTGGACTGGTTAGCTTAGGGTGACCAACCATCAGTTCCCATTTTTGGGGCCTGACTCCGGCCCGGAAATGACATAGAAACAGACAGGACAGTCCTAAGAAAGACCCGCAATAGGGCAGACGAGCAGAAGTCTCAGGTGCTTGTTTTTGCCATCAGAGGGGGTTGTAGTTGTCTACTAACCACTTCCACCACTTTCTGGCCTAGTTGTACTGAATACTGCTGTGTAAAACTCCATCAGAAGCCAGCGAGTGTCAAGTGAGTCCACAACCTCATCATAGACATTGTTTCAAACACAAAGTGACCTAGTGATTGAGGGCAGGGCTGGGTTACTGGACTTGGAATTGTCCTACCAGGTGATGGTAAATATCTGATATGTATAAACACACAGTCTACATAAATGACGTTTACCATGTCATCTACGAACAGTCACTGCATCACTTTTTCAGCCATCCATATCTTTGCTGTCCAGGACAAAACATGTATCTCCATTTTTGTTGATTTTGCACTTTTATGCATCACTTGGACACAGCAGCTGCTGTTTACACTGTGTGATGAATGGACCAACAGAAATGGCCTAAAACTGCTTGGGAAAAAAGTCTGTGGTTCCAGTGATTTCCATTTTGGAGATATGGCAGCTTTACAGGATATGACATATGGTATATGTTGACAGCAGCCGTCTCTGTCTCTCCAGAACTGGAGCTAGCCCAGGGATGTGTTTAGAGTTTGGCTATTGAACAGTAGATATGGGTCTTTCTTTTGTAGCCATGGGTCTCCTTTTATTGCCAAATGATCTAATATGGAATCACATTTCAAACTACCTTCAAATGTGGTTTGGAGCTGGTTTGAAATCACATTTTATATTTATGTTTATAATTTTGTGTTTTTTTGCTGTTCAGACTATCAAAAATCAGTCTGCATGCAATCTGGATTTGCCAAAAGATTTGAGTTGGTAATTTGTACATAGCCTGTATGTAATAAAAAGCCCTAAGTCCTTTCCTATTCCTAACCCTAATCTCAGTAACTGCATAATAACTTTTTATTATTCAGGCTTAATAAATGAAGCATGTAGCTTCTGTGAAAAGCACTTTACAAAATTACCACTCTCAAAAATACATGTAAATCATTGTTTGAATTATGCCACAGATGTACTTTCAATCACACAGAGCAGAGTTGGCATATATGGATTTTGTTACCTCAGCACTAAATGCAATTTAGTTAATGCTGACATGTTTTTAGTTTATTAATCAAGCCACTGTGGTTCATTTCCTTGGATGCAGGATCAATTTGCTGCTCCACACATTTTAGGTTAGCCCTGTTGTACTCTGATTTCCTTATTGATGCTAAATCCTGGTCCTGGAGATCTAGCCACTCTGTACAGTTCAGAGTTCAACTAATATAACAAAGCCAGAATTAGAATTAAGAACCATTTTGCTAATTGTGTTTGCACACAGAGGAATTCGTTTACTACATTTAACCCACCCATGAAGTCAAACACCCACATACACACACACACTGGGGAGCAGTACACATTTGCACACCCTCATCCACAGCTCCCAGGGAGCAGTTGTGGGTTAGGTACCTAGCACAGGGAGCAATTCAAGAAATGTCCTGTCGGTTCAGGGAACCGAACCGGCGACCTTCTGGTCACAAATCTGGTTCCCCAACCTCTGGTCCATGACTGCCCAGGTGATGAAGGCCTTCGGACTCATCTTACCATATGGATCTCAACTCTCCAGGGAGGTGGCTCAGGATTGGGCACCCCTGCTATGAGGCAAGCTCAATGCATGAAACAAACACACACAGAACCTTTGACCCGCTGCTTCTCAGGATTAAGCATTTAATGCTGTAATGGATCTGTCATGTCTCCGGGTCTCCCTGGCACCACCGGGCTCCGGGACTCCATTTCCCAGAATGCACTGTCCGATGACATCACACCCACATGTCCCCAGAATCACACTACATTCTCTCGGTCCACCTTCCCTGAATTCTAAATTACACACACCTGCTGCTCATTCCCCTCACTGCATTTAAACCCCTCACAAGTCACTGCAAAGTTTTGCCAAACCGCTGTTTGCATCTCTAAGCGGTTCTTGCTTGCGCTTTGCTCATATCTCTGGTCCTGACCTCCTTTGTCTTTGGCTATCTCTTTTGCTCATCCTCTTTGATTTGTTTGCCTGGTTGTTTTGCCTTTCTGGTTTTTGACTCTTCTTTAGTTTATCTCTACTACTCTCCTGGATTTGCCTCTTTGGATTCGTTTGCTGGTCTTTCTGACTTCCTGGTTTTCAACCTCTGCTTGTCTCTCTACCTTCGACCCTGCATTACCCCTTTTTTATGATTGCCTGGATATTGCTGTTGTGCTTGACTATCGACTTGTCAAATAAACCTCCTTTGGCTTTTAGCTCTGCACGCGTCGAGCCCAGTTCTTTGTCCCTGACAGGATCACAGTATTTGGATCTTTCAAGCTTCAACTTTAGACCATATCTTCCACAGGCTAGGTTTTGAAGAACTACAGAGAAAGCTTACAGAGACTATAAATAAACTGAAACCATTTACTGCTTTCCAAAGAGGTCATTGTAATTACAGAGAGGCTCTTTGTACAGTGGAGTACAGTTCAGATCTGCTTCTCTCTCTCTCACTCTCTCTTTTACTCTCACGTTTCACTCTCAGCCATTGTGTCAGAACTCTTGAAAAAACCAAAAAGGTGGAGTTTTGAGGGGGACATGTCACGTCATGATCCAGTAATGAGAGCAACGTGGCTCAGCTTAGCCACGTGGTTTAGATTTTAGAGAGCAGAGTTTGGGGAAAATCAAAGTCATATGTGTTTTATATGCTGGACTGTGGTAGACTGCTTTTCTCCACAGCTCCAGGAAAAGACCATTCAGTTACTCTTGCTAAATGAATTAGGAAATTAAATTAAGGGAACTGAGTCATGGTCCAGTTTTCCTGACCTTGAATCCCGCTGCACTCTGCTGCAGTACCAATGAATGTAAACTCACCAGACAAAAAAAAGAGTCCCCTGTGACTGAAACGTACCTAATAGTGTGTAATACCTCCACCAGCACCAATAACAGCTGTGATTGGGTTTGACATGGACTGGACAAGTTTCTTGATGTAGGCAACATCAGTGTTCAGCCACTCTTGCGTCAAAGAATTGTGCAGTGGATGCCTTCTCTGGCACAACTATGAGGAGAATTTCCTGTAGACTGGGATTTCTGCCACTGCTGGTGGACCCGTAGGCCCAAACGGACTACCAGTAGAGAGGATCGTTTGATGCGCTGACAAGCCCAAGCAGCTCCCACAGTTTCCTTGTCCACCATCCAGACACAGGTGGCACCTTCATTACGCATCCCTGTCTCTGTTTCCAGGTGCTCAGCAGAAGGACATTTGGTGTTATGGCGCCCATTACGTGTCCTGCCGGTGACAACCAGCCAGAAACCTAGAATCCTGCAGACTGGAACCTGCAGACTGTGTGTGTGTGTGTGTGTGTGTGTGTGTATATATATGTATAGTGTAAATAATATTACACTGAATCAAGTAAATTCCATGCATCTCTTTCTTTCAGTGTAGCTGTGCTTTACTCATTAGCAAATGGCAGCATCGTTTTAAACAGAACAGCATCACAAAGCAGCCAAATAAAGCCAGTCGGCTGGTTCCTGTCTGGTCATTGGCCAAGCTGCATGCATACTTTGTGTAGACATGTGGTCCTACATGGTGAGTGTGTATGTGTGTGAGCTGCTCGTTTCTCCTGTGTCCTGTCTCGTTTCGCGACAGCCCCGGTGGAGATCCGGTGTGCGGAGCTCCGGAGGTCCGTCTCCAGGGCCTGCCGGCGTCGTGAACGCAGCAATGCAACAAGGGACACTGGGCAAAGGGGAGACGGGTTCCCCCTCTCATCCATCACCGCCTGAAGCTGCCCGCCCACTCGCCACACACACACACACTTCAGCACAAACTCACTTAATGTACCCACAAACATCGGGCATCTGTCAGACCCCCAAAACAAACAGCTTCCGATAGCACCCAACAAAACTGGCCAGACTTTCAGCAACACACACACATACACACACGAACACCCGCACACACACACACACACACAGTTGAATGCCAATGCTCACTGCAGACTGAAACTATGCTGTAGTGTGCTTCTGCTTTCTGATACACCTGTGGGTTTCATGAACCCATAATAGTCTTACGTAGAGAGTAGATTCAATACAGCTGCAATACAATAAATAAAGCCTTCAAAATACAGACAGAACAATACTGAAATAAATCCACTTTCTCTCCTGGGCCAATAACAGAGCCATTAAACATGCTCCCTATATTCAACCCAACAAAGCTGCTGGCAGGTAACCGCAGTGGCACGTAAACATATCTGAATGTGTCTATAAAATACTGCCTTAGAAGCTCCTACACTAAAACATCAGCCAGGTGCTGTGATTGCTTCTTACTTCTTCTTTTCAGACTTGACTTCATTTCCCTCTGAGTTGTATCACTAAGGCGGAAGTTATCAAGAGCAGCCAAATGGTGTCAAATGAACAAAAAGCTAATGAGAGGAGAATTTCAATGAAGTTCCAACTGCTCTGTTTTCCTTGCCAGGCTAAACGCATCCAGGCCAAATGCAGAGAGGGATTTCCCAACGCAGCTAATTGACCCATAAAACCAACAAAAAGACCCTCTAAATACAAAGATGGAGTAGAACAGGCTAAACACTCTCTGTGGTCTGGGCCTGGAATATGCAGCAGCCTGGCCATGAACATCATGGGAAAAATAAATAAATAAATAAATAAATAAATAAATAACAACAATAATAAAATTATATATATATATATATATATTACACTCAGCATCTAAAAAAATGTTGCACCCAGTCAAACGACAGGAACGAAACTTAGGTTTGACAGTGTCACACATGCGAATGAAGTTTTGTGCTCGGCCACGCATGTGATCTAAGCAAGGTTGGGCCTTATTGCTGTACCTGACTGACCCAGCAATCATGTCTGTGGACATCAGTGAGCAGTGATGTCCTACATGGGTCATCCTGTTAGTGACACCACCATTGGCAGACGGCTGCACAACGCAGGACTACATGCACGCAGACTGTTACAGCAACCCTTAACACCACGTCAACGTCACCAAACACTGTAATGGTGTCGTGCCAGACTTTCATGTAATGGCAGCGGGTCATCTTCCGTGACAAGTCCCAAGTGTGTGGAGGCACCGTGGTCAGCACCAAGGTTTGTTGTCACATGTCACATGTCCAGAAGGCCTGGTGTCACTCCACCTCCACCCCTACCGCACCATCTGCAGGAACTGTGTGAGAATATTCAAGCTGCATGGGATGGATTATCACAGGACACCATTCGGAACCTCTACAACTCCATGCCGAGACGTCTGGCATGTTCTGTTGGCAAACATGGCGGCCCAACGCCATACTGAGAGAACACTACTTCTGTAGGTGTAGCTCAATAAATATTGATCATATCAGTCTAAATGTATCATCATTTATTGTTCCTGGTAACCTTTATCTTCCTTCCCAACAGCACTGCAATCCCACACCTCCTTCTGGGTGCAGCTAATCTTTTGATGATGGGTGTATATGAACTTGCATGCAGTAGTACACTAAGTAGTACTGTCTAAGAGCTGCCTCGTTTTTACGAGGCTACATTCGTTAGTGACATATCCAGGACTTTCAGAAAAGCTAGGGGGATGTGTTTTCTCCTGAAACCTCATGGTACCACTTCCTGGAAATCAAAATACGAGTCCACTGAAATTTGGTTTCTCCTGTTGTTGCATACAAACTATCTTGCAGGCCTTAAGGTCCAGCTTTGAACATCCTAAACAATGACAGAGCATCTAGATACCACCGACAAATAAACAAACTCCTGACAAACTGTCATTGGGCAGTTCAGTGATTTAACCCTTTAGTTGTCAAGACTTAACAATGGCATAAGTATATTTGTAGAATACTTGCATAGTTTAACCCTACAATGCTCTTCTCAATGTTCTGGGAGAACGAATTTGCGTTACGATCTAATTATTTCTTTATGCTAAAGGTGTCTATGCTAAGCTAATGTTATTGTTGCTCCAAACAAATAAAGAAATACAAGAAAAAAATATTCGTAAAATGCAACAAGTGTGGTTATTATAGTAAATAGAATGAACATTAAATTGCAGACTTTTTATGGCTCTTTTTACTTCTCCAAGTATTTCCTTTGCCGGTTGAGAAGTCCCAGTTTAGTGTAAACCCAAAGTGTCTGCATTTGAACTGGCTTAATAATGTGTCTGTGATGTCTTTGTAATTCATTGGAGAGTAACGGCAGGACGAGGTGGAGTGTCTGTACACCTGTTTTTTCTTCAGACACTGCACTGTACGATTCTGGATTTCCAGTAGGGCTGAGTGTGCGTGTGTACATGTGTAATTCCCACAGGGCCATGCTGTTATCTCCCTGGTTTCAAACACAGGTGCTAGAGAACAAGGTGTTCTTATGGCTCTACAGAGTGATTATGTGTGTGTGAACGTTACATATGTGTGTGTGTGTTTATTTGCTGAAGGCGCAGAGTAGCTACAACTGTACTTCATACAGTACAGTACCTTTATTTAGTTTCCCAGTTTGTAGGAGATGCTTCTGAGGAGATCAGAAACCTAATTTCCAGAGAAGTGGGGACATTTTGCAAAACGTCCCCTCTAACTGTTTTCCTGCGTTAACCCCTGCGTTAACCCCTTCTTAGCACTGCAGTGACACTGGTGTGGTGTGTTTGTTTGTGTTGCGCTGTGGGCAGCATCCTGTGACCACTAATGAAGCGGACGACCAACACTGCACTGTGCAGCAGCACATGAGCTATCGTCTCTGACTGTACATCTACAAGGTGGACCAGCAAGGTAGGAGTGTCTAATAGAGTGGACAGTGATGGACCAGCAGCACTGCTGTGTCTGATCCACTCACACCAGCACAACACACACTAACACACCACCACCACGTCAGTGTCACTGCAGTGCTGAGAATGATCCACCACCCACATAATACCTGCTCTGTGGTGGACCAGCAGCACTGCTGTGTCTGATCCACTCACACCAGCACAACACACACTAACACACCACCACCACATTAGTGTCACTGCAGTGCTGAGAATGATCCACCACCCACATAATACCTGCTCTGTGGTGGTCCTGTGGGGGTCCTGACCATTGAAGAATAGGGTGATACAGAGTATAGTATATAGTATACAGAGAAACAGATGGACTACAGTCTGTAACTGTAGAACTACACGGTGCATCTATATGTTCAATGTAGCTAATAAAATGGACAAAGAGTGTGGATACAAGGAGGTGTACCTAATAAAGTGGCTGGTCTGTTTTTGTATTACATAATAACATAATATATGTAATAACCGGTACTGTATGCCTCTCTGGCTCTTGCGTAAGCTCTGAAAGGCTTTCAGCTCTCTGAAGTATGTAAGCGTTTGCGTCTGCAGTTGCACACTGAGAGGTAGAATGCTATAAAGTACACAAATGTTCAACAAACGTGCTGTTATATCCTTTTTTGTCCACGGACGAGAGTCATTCCTGGCCCCTTCTGGGTTCTGTATGACAGGTTTGGGTGGGAGTGTTTGGTGTGTTCGGGCTGCTGTTGTTTGCTATGTTTTTGTATTGGTATGTCATGTTTGTGGTGTTCTGTCTGTCTGTTGAAGCAGCTGTGTTTCTGGGCCATCTAGGGAAGTGGGACCAGTGTGTGTGTGTGTGTGTGTGTGTGCGCGTGTGTGTCTGTGAATGCGCAATCAGACTGCAGCAGGCTGACCTTGTGACATTCATTCAGAACATTCAGCAGGGGAGGGCAAGTCTCTCTCTCTCTCACACACACACACACACACACACACACACACACACATTTACACCAAGCACAGGCACCCAGTGCAGAGCATGAAAACAAACCCAATCAAAGGAACAGATCAGCTCCAACTCAAACACTCAAAACAAAGTTCTAGAGCACCTCCACCAACAACATTCACACAGGATCACAGAGAAGAGGGCACGGCTTGGGTCTACGGCTTGTTTCTCTAGTGTTGCTCTAGCCAAACAGCGGTCAGTGAGTGCCTCTCTCTGTGGGTGAAGCTGAGGTCTGTGAGATGGTCCAATATCAGTAAACGCTCAGATCCATCCTACAGAAGTGTGATATCTTTCTAGTAGGACTTCGTGGGGGGCAATATGACGTTATTCATCGTTAACATTAGGCATGGTGCCAGTACTCCTCCTGTTCAGGCAACCGGATGGAATATAGCCGCAGCAAACAGTTAATCCAGTTAATTGCACTTTGTGTTTGGTCAGTTTCCATCACTAATTAAAGCACAGTGAGATTTGAAGCTTAATATTTGTAAAATAAAGGAACGTAATAAAAGCAAAGTTCTGTAAAAGTTGTGGTTGTAGTATATCTCTTAAATTCAGCCACAAAATTGTTATTAATTGAAAATGTCCCACAAACATCTTTCCTGAGGTCATTTGAAACAGCCCTTTTCGTCTGAGGTGCAGGAGCTGAGACGTGGGTATTGTCTGATGTTGTCTGATGTAACTTGTTGTTGTGGTCCACGGACGTCCCAAAAAGTACACCGTATCAAATAAATGGATGTGTGTGTGTGTGTGTGTGTGTGTGTTTGTGTATGTATGTAAGTATATATCAATCAATATGTCAATACATCACTGCTTTATAATGCGCTGCCCTCTCTTAGCATCACAATCCTGCCTCTTTCCCCCCGCCATTAGCTTTAAGCGCACCCGGCGCTCTGCAGTGCTTTTTAAAAGATCATATTTCATTCCCCTCTTTTAAGCTTTGACAGCAAACGCCTGTCGGATTGGCTGAATTCAGCGGCATCCCCGGCACTCCGCCTCCATAACCTCGTTCGTTAAATTGCCCCGGCGACAGCCCAGCCCCAAACACAATGCACAATGCAGGCGGCACGCCCCGGGGCTGCGGTGGCCTCAAAGACTGGCACCATTATAGAGTCTGACGCTTCACCGTGTGAGGGTCAGGTGCTCAGACGCCATCGCAGCCACACCAACCTTCCGCATGGTGTGTCTTACTGGTCCCGGCTGGAAACAAAGCCAACCTGACAGCCTCGGAAAAATCGCAAACCAAACCCCAAGTCTGCTGTAGGTCTTGGAGGTCCTAATGTGTGCCTGAAGAACCTTGAGGTTGGCTGATTAGATCAACACAATATGAACAAAATTTTGATTGTATTACTCCTTATTACGGTTGCATTACATCTGCAGATTCAAAACCCCCTGGAGAACTGGGGTACCCTTGAAGTGGTTCTGGCATCTCAAAACGGAAGTGCTGCGACTTCCTGCATAGTTACTGACACCTGCGTCATTACCACAGAAACCCATGAAGAAAGGCTGGTGATGTCTGGAGACGCAAATCCGATCTGCTCACATGCATAAATCAGTGTGGACAAAATATCTGCCTGCAATCTGAACATAACCTAGGTGTCCCTGTCATGTAGTGCTACCAAGTCAGGAAGGTGAAGCCTGGCACATAAATCTTCTTTCCTTTTTGATCTGCCGCTAATGCAACATCACTGGACCACTTGCTGTCAGTATCATTACACTGACTAAGAGATGCCCACACTGGCTAGCATTACGCTGACGGATCGGTGAGCAGGGGGCCATCCTACCCACCCAGAAAGAGCTGGTGCATTCATGCTCTCTTGTACCTGGATGCCTGTGGCATCACAGGGGCTTAAACTCCGGTCTCACAAAACTTGTCAGTTTGATCAACTTGTTGGACAACTTCGTCAGGAAGCCCTAAAAAGGTGACTAAGCACTAAAAATGTGACTGGTTAGAGCAGTGGTTCCCACACAGGTCCTTTTTACACCGCAACCAACTTACAACGTATAGGGACAGGGATTCTTCGGGGGTCCTGTTGTGGTACTATTGTGGCTGTTGGGTCAGTCAGGTACAGTGAAAAGGCCCGTCCTTACTTACGTCACATGCACTGCCGAGCGTGAAACTTGAATCATTCGCATGTCTCACATTGTCAAACCTACCCACCAAGTTTCATTCCTGTTGGTTGTGGGGAGAAGGGCTTTAAAAAGCAGGTTTGGAACTGATCTCAATATTAACCTTACACTAGCCCTAGAAGGTGGATAGAGATGGGGAAGAACTTAATGTCTCTCTCAGTGTCTCTCTTTCTCTCCCTCTCTATCCTCCTTGATTCTGTCAGTCCCTCTCTGGTGCTTCTGATACTATTTGGATTCCGCTGCCAAAAATAGTGGATGCTGCTGACTGGCTCAGCCAGTGACACCAAGGGACATGCCCTAGGAACTGGCCCATGAGCAAACACAAGCAACCACACGCCCCCTACACACCTTCTCATATGCGCCGGCCACTTAAACCAGATCATACAGGTCTGAACCAGCCACCACCCAGAGTCACGAGGCCCCTCGCAATGTTCCTTCACACACACACAGACATTAGTAGTGGACTCTACTTGACCGGGTTAATCCTACCAGCTTCATAAATATTCTAAAACTGACATGAACCCAGCCGAGTTTACAGCTGCCCACACACACTCTGGGCTGAATGGCTGCTGGTGTGCGTGATACTCACAGATGCAGATGGTAGAGAGCAGGCGAGTGGCGATGTAGGGAGGCAGGCAGTTGGGGAAGGCGGGCTGTAGCACATAATTTGAGAAGGTGAGGGCGATCACAGCCAGTGTGGTGGGGTACATGATCCATACTGCGCTCCACAGCAACAAGAACCTGGGTTACAAACACACAAACATGTTACGCAAGTCATTACTACATCACATGCCTTAGTGTACACAATCATCACCCTGTTCAAAGGTATACCTTCCAGTATCAGTAACATGGTGAAACTAAGCTCACTGAACAAAATATGAGTCACCTAGCATGTTTAAGGTGGTAGTAACTTCAGGCTCCTGCAGATGTCGGCTGCACAAGAATGACTGTGCTTTAAATACCTGCGGGGTGTGAGTGACGGGATCCATAGATTGGGAAGAGGTGCTACAGTGCAGTGAATGTCTCGTTCCATGTGTGGAAAATGGCTCCAAAGCAGATGTTAATGACTGGCTAAAAGGAGTGACTGCATTTGGGTCTGCCAAAGACCATAGTGTGAAGGAAGTATCTGAATCTGCAGGTGTATGGAAGCGTACGGTCATACGGATCTACCAGCAGTGGCTAAAATCCCAGTCTAGGGAATTCTCCTAGCAATTGTGCCAGGGAAGGCATCCACCAAAACTGGACCAACTGCGCAATTCTTTGATGCAAGAGTGTCTGAACATTGATGTGGCCAACATCCAGAAACTGGTCCAGTACATGCCAAATCCAATCACAGCTGTTATTGGTGCTCGTAATATCGAGGTATTACACGCCATTAGGTACGTTTCAGTCACAGGTGACTTATTTGTTGTCCAGTAAGCTTATTTTATACCTATAAGAACCATGGCTGTCAAAGAGTAGACTAACCTGTGCTATGCATTTATTTATTTACTTATTTATTTATTTATGTATTTATTTATGTGTTTATTTATTTATTTAGTTGTTTATTTATTTATTTAGTTGTTTATTTATTTATTTATTTATTTATTTTCACAGATTTTTTTACAGACTTACTTTAGTCATGGCCAGATTGTGATGAATTGCTCTTAAGGCTGGGAAAGTTTCAGAAAGGTGCACTATCAGCAACATGTTCAGGCACAAAGCACCAAGCAGCACGGCAATGCGATAAGTGAGTAGATTAGGCTCTGCAGCTGAACTCACGTCTATCCACCTTAGATTGCATCATGAGCACAGATACTCATCCACAGAGTTCCGCAAAGAATCAAGCCACTGACTGAGTGTCCAGGAGTCTGGACCAGCAGCACATTTCTGTCTCTTTTCTCTTCTGTCAGGCCTTTATGTGCACCAGATACCCAGACAGTCCTCAATGCTTCTTAAAAGATCCTGTTTCATTCCTTTCTTCTTTTACGCTTTCTCAGCAGTTCCCTGCTGTCTGCTGTCGGTGTGTTTTCCAATATCAATATAAGAACCACAGCAGTCTCCTCCAAGCCAACTAGCTGACTAATCAGTCATAGCAATCTTGGTCATGACTTGGCTGACAATTGCCTTTATTTCTTAATTTATGCATTTCCTTATCCATTCATTTTTACAGGTGTCTTTTTTTTGTTCATTCCCCCACCCCCTCTATTTTGTTTAGTCATGGCCTATTTCACACACTCGCTAGATCTCCCCCCTATCACTAGATGCTACCAGGATAGGACGGTGAAAGCTAGCTCAGAGACACATGGAGCTACATGCAGCATCTGCTACTAGATACGACATGCGACTACTGCTAAGACAACTTTACTGGACAGCTCAACATGCTTGGAGGAGAACACTAACTACCTTTTCTGTTACATCAGCTAACAGACCTGCATATTGCTCAGTACTGTGTTGGGTGATAGGGCAGCCATCCTACACAACTGGCACCACTATTCTGCCTCTTTCCTCTGCTGTCAGGCCTTTATGTGCACCAGACACCCAGCCGGTCCATATTGTTCTTCAAAATATCATATTTCATTTATACACTGTCACTGTGGTTCTCTAATGTCTGCTGGCATACCTTCCGGTGTCAGTAGTAGCACCTCAGTTCTCCTGAGGTGTCACCTCAGTTCTCCTTCAAGTCATCTTGCCTACTAATCATTTGCATCGTTCTTGGTCAAACAACTGCTGCTAATTCTGTTTATTTCTTTGTTTATGTATTCCATTGGTGTATTCTTCATTTTATTTTTGCCAGTGGCCAATTCCACATGCTACCTAGGTCTCCTCCCTGTCACTATCAAGATGAACATGCTCGGAGGAGAAGACTAACTACCTATTCTGTTACATCAGCTAACAGATGTGCATGTTGGCTAGTACCGTGTTAGGTGATGGGACAGCTATCCTACACAACTAGCATCACAATACTGCCTCTTTTTCCTGCTGTTAGGCCTTTATGTGCAACAGACACCCAGACAGTTCATAATGTTTTTAAAATATCATATTTCATTTCCTTCTGTTAAGTTTTCACAGAGGTCCTCTGATGTCTGCTGGCATACCTTCCAGTATCAGCATAAGCACCTCAGTAGTCTCCTCCAAGTCAACTGGCCTACTAATTAATCCTAGCATTCTTGGTTTAATAAATGCTGCTAATTGTGTTTATTTCATTGTTTATGTATTCCCTTATTAATTTGTACAATTTGTACATTAATTTGTATTCTTCATTTTGTTCATATTTTTGCTTTAATTTAATTTAGTTATGGCCAATTCCACATGCTAGCTAGGTCTCCTTCCTATCACTGGATGCCACCAAGACAGGACGGTGAAGGCTAGCACATGGAGACACATGAAGCCAGCTATCTCATCTTTTCAGATTATTGCTAATGCAAGTTCATTGGACAGCTCAACATGCTTGGAGGAGAACACTAACTACCAATTCTGTTACATCAGCTAATAGATGCTCATGCTGGATGATGCGGAGGGAAAGGGAGTGTCATCCTATCCAACTGGCAAGGCCGTAGCAATGAATCGAACACTGGGGGTGGGGACGGGGTGTGGCTTGGAGGGATCTTCATAAAGACATAAAGGCATTGACCATCATTTGAATAAGGCAGTGAACATTGTTTGTTGCTGCATGAATGTATGGCTAATTAACATTCCAGGTAACCTAGCTATAACAACTTACGCTATGATAGCTTAGCTACGATAGCTTACAATGGTTGACTGATTAGCACTCGCAAATTAGCCCATTTTCAAAAAAAGGGTGTTTTTCAACTTCATACAATTACTGACACTTTTCAGCAAATTATTATTCATTTCCACGTATACAAATGACGTAGTGATGTTAATGTTATCTTTTCATGCAAGTCAGAAATGCTATAGACATTATAAAGACTTTGCTGAGGTTAAGTGCTGGTATGTGGAACAGTCCTACATTAATAAGTGTGTAGCGTTTGTATTTCGATTTTTATTTTGATCAGTTTATTGGGGTGTTGGGGGGGATGCATTTTGTGCATATCTGAATATGGGGCAGGGTGTTCCCCTCAATACAATACATATTGTGATTACTGCCTTGCCAACAGGCATCACAAATCAGCCTCTTTTTTCTCCTCTGTCAGGCCTTTAAGTGCACCAGACCCTCCAAGTAATTACAATATCCTGTCTCATTACCTTCTTTAAGCTTTGTCAGTGGATCTCAGCTCACCTTGGCTGAATTTGATGGCAATCAAAGCATTGCACCTATGAAACCTCTGACACATCAGCTAACAGACGCCTGCAATGGCTATCATCGTGCTTGGTGAAGAAGGGAGGAGGAATGACATCCTAGCCACCCAGAAAGAGAGCAAGATTAATTATGCTTTCTTGGACTCCTGGACAAAGATGGCTGGGGCATAGCCAGGTCTCAAACTTGTGATCTCCCTATGAGCTAAAACTGCTGCTGTTTCTGGAAAGGAGATGTTGGACCACACAGCTAGTGCATACAAGCGTTGCTCTGTTTCACTGTATTGATCACAGGCATGCAGTTGTGCAATGGACTGGATACTGAACAGCAAGGCAAATGCTTGATGCAAAAAAAGTAGAATTTTCTGGAATTTTAAGTTGGAATGTCAATGCTTAAAACGTCGTTTTGATCACAGAACATACAGAGTATGATATGGGCGTGCCATGCTGATTTGTAGCCTAAAGGCGATAACATAGATAAGAGAATGTTTCCAGTAGCACTTTACATAAAGGGTCGCAAATCAATTTAAATTAATGAACTACTTTCATTACAATTACATATGCAGTATATATCAATTGTCTATTAAGCATTAGTGATTAAAGACTAAGTACCTAATAATTAGTAACTGAGTTCACTGTTAACTGGTAATTTAGCCTGTTATTAGTTCACATCCTCATTAACTGTGTACCAACTGCTGTTTATTGCACTGTTCATGAACTGATAAGAGTGTTTACATACATAAATATGTAACACAATAACTAGCTGGTACTGAAGTGTTAATCCTGATGAGTAATTGGTAATTAATCTAAAGAATACTGTTAATATGAAGATACTGTTATTACTTAATTACTACTTTGTGTCCCTCCCGGTAAAGTTATCATTGCTACACACTCATGATTAAGACTTGACTAGATCCTGAAATATTCATTTGTTTTTGTGTCCCTGCAAATAAGGTGAAAATATAGATACATACATCATCAATTATTAATTAACAATTAATGTTATTAATTCCAGGGTGTATCCTGTCTTCCCCCCACAGTGAGTTCTCGGATAGGTTCTAGCACCCCTTGCAAAGGATAAGTGTCTTAGAAGATGAGTAAATCAATTAATGAATGAATATTTAATTGCTTATTAACAAATAATTATCAATTAATTAATTTACATTCATTTGCGATCCCTTTGTCAGGGACAGCTCTAATAGGGATTCGTAATTTTACAGGTCCTGTGGTTTGCGATTACTATATTACCACATTACAGATCATATTAAGATCACTTGAGACCATATCTGAATAATTACCAAACTATTACACCTAAAACCCAGTCAGGTCGTATCGTGAGGTAATGTGGAACACCCTACCCCACCAGTCCTCCAAAGATTTCCGTCACGTAGGAGTAATCTCCGCCTGATTTGGGGATGGTGACGCCCAGTTCAGCGTAGCACATTGAACCAAGAGCGCAGATCCCTCCTCCAAGAACCCACACGATGAGTGAGAAGCCCACGCTGCCGGCATGCTCTAGAACCCCCTTCGGTGAGATGAAGATACCTGAACCGATGATGTTACCTGCACAAAACAAGACAAGCATTTACAACAAGGTCCCTTTATAATCACCATAAGAATATAAATACCTGTAAAGTGCTGGACTGTTATTAGAGATTGCGCAATGTGAAACACTATTGTTATCTGGTGGTATAGTCTTCTTCTCCTTCTTCTTCTTTTACTTCACGGTACACATTGTTTAATTTATCCCACAGTTTTCGATATACTGACATCATTCCAACTCTAGAATGTTCGTTCTGATCAGGCATTGTATACCGCTTTTTGATCCAACTTACAGTATTCAGAAAAACTTCAATAAATTCTGAATTTTTTCCCATTAAGAATGAATGGGGTGCAAAAGTGCACACCCATCTTCTGTACTTGTGCTCAACTGACAGACACCATTTCACATACACTATCTCAGGCCAGACCCCCGAGCACGAATCCAGTGTTGGTCTGACCCTCACTCTTTTTTTCTCCATCTCTCTTTCCTCCCATGGAGGCCCATTCATTTTCACCCCCATTCAAACTCTATTGTTTCCTTTAACCTACAGCCACCAAACTGCATGTACTCACTCAGGGCAGAACCCAAAACTCTAACTGACAGACATACTGACCCATACTCCTCTATGTGTTGTGTATTCATCCCTTGTTCCTCTATAGACTCCCACTCATTCATGGCAACTGGCCAACAACAAGCTTAAGCTGTGCGGGCACTTTTCTAGTAGTCGTTGGTCTTTTTTCCTCTCTAGTGTTGCTTATTAAGTCTTCTGCCCAACTTCCGAACATCTAAAAGTCAATTGCCTCTGGGTTCATTTGAGTTTACTGTAGTGCATTTGTGCATGTTCGAGGCTCTTTGACATTTATCAGTGGGAATTAGCGAGTGCATTCATCACCCTCCCTCTTTATCCCCCTCCCTCCGTCTTTATGACGGATGCTTATTTCTGCTCTCTGTGTCACTGGCTAAACATAATGACCCAATTAAACCCTCTGTTTAAAGTTACGCTGATGTTCATGTTTATTCATTTGCAACGAGATAGATATGACCCTTGCTTTGGTGATCAGACCGACTCTCTCCCCAGCTGTCCAAATGCTTTCAGTTTAGAGAAAAAAGAGAGGGAGGAGGGAAAAGGAAAAAAACAATATCAACAATGGCAAAGTCAACAGAAACAGAGGTTTCAGGATCAGAGTTCACAGGTAGCGTAACTGAGCCTTACCTCGCAGGAACTGACCAGGAAGAGCAGGTAGGCTTTAATAGTACAGTCTTGTGAGCGAGTACACTAACCATTCTGCTTGAGAAGCTTCAAACAATAGATTTCCTCCTGTCAAGATTGATCTCCAGACCCTTACCGAGAGTGCAGGGGCTGCAGCATTACATAATCTCTTCTGTTTGGAGTTTTGTGTTTTGGTGTTCATATGGATTAAGAGTTCTGTAGTGAGGGAATATTGGCCCCCGACAAATGCACTCACTCAGCTCTCAGCTTTCTGAGGAGCCGGTTAGGGTCACGCACACACACAAACACACACACCCACACACACACACTGCCAAAAAATTGCACACAAATAGCTGCACTCAGAAGGAATCAACCCACAGGAATGGTGGGTAGGTTGGTGGGTAGGTTTGACTTTGTGAGACATGTGAATGATTCAAGTTTCACACTTGGCCACGCAGGTGATGTAAGCAAGGACAGACCTTATTGCTGTACCTGACTGACCCAACAGCCATGACTGCAGACATTCAGTATGCCATGATGCTCTCCGTGGACCATCCTCTTAGTGCCAGTACCATTGGCAGATGACTGCATGATGCAGGACCACATGCACGCAGACCGTTCTGCCAACTGCCCATAACACCACGTCAACATCGCCAAAGACTGCAGTGGTGTCGTGCCAGACTGCCATGGAGTGACTCAGAATGGCAGCGGGTCATTTTCAGTGACGAGTTCTGGTTTTCTCTTGGTGGAGATGACCAACGAATCCGTGTGTGAAGGCACCGTGGTCATCTTCCTTCCCAATAGCAGTGCAATCCCACACTTCCTTCTGGGTGCAGCTATTCTTTGGATGATGAAAGTGTATATATAACTCAACGCAAATACAAAAGTGAGAACACCAATAACCCAGCGTTGACCCAGAGTATTATGGTGAGTGTAACCCAGTGAAGGATACATGTACACTTCCATCATAACACAGCCAAACAGAGGAACCTCAGCAGGCAGCGTTGTTTATACAAACATACAAATTCATAACGTGTGTATGACAGTATCTGGAAATACCATCAGTGGAATCTGCCATTTAGAAACAGCATCTCAATGAGTGAACTAACAACAGCATGCAAGCAGGATGCTTCAGGGAGGGATAATGAATAGTCCAAATGGTCCAATTTAACCATAACCTGTAGGAAATGCTGACCAGAACATAATGTTTATCTCTTTTCAGATCAAAGTGCCAGTAGGAACTCTGGACCACAGAACATCCATCACCAGCTTATTCAGCTGTTATACACAATAATTATAAGAGAAGTCAATGCAAAGTCAGTCACAACCCATACGGTCCAACACTCTGATACAATCAACTGGTCTCAACCGTTCCCATTTCTTAACCCTTCAGGCTTCAGATTCTCTACATTAACAATAATGCTAGCAGTTTTAACACTGGCATTAACAGGCCACAGCTGTGGGGTCATACTGTATAGGTACAGGCTACATGCACTGCATTTCTATTTAATGAGGCACATACATATTTAACATTACAAAGGACCAACCTCACTTTCTGAGTGAGCTGGAAAACCGAGATAAGTCCTTTAACATAGGAGTGTAAAAAAGTATGTTCAGGACATGTACATTAAAACTGACAGTACTCTATTACCTTTACCACCAGCAAAGTGCCAATGCTCATGCCACAGCTGGTGATCTAGGATCTATCAATCCCATTGAGAACGGGTCCCCTTTCCCACTGGTTTGAGAGGCGAGCGATTCTGTATCCTTAGTCTGGATGTGGACGATGACCACTAATGGACCACTAATGGGTCGTTTGCTGCTGCTATCATTGTTTTCACTCAATCTCCTGTTTTTTGGAAAGTGGAGGTGTGAACAACTTTCATGGTAATGGCACTTGCCACTTGTGTCTCGGGTTCCACGGTTCAGACCAGCGAGTTCATGGAGCTGGAAGTGCACCAATTTCTTGAAGGCCATGAACCAGTTTTATTGTCAGTGGTAAAGAGCTATCTGATTTCTGTCTGTTGAATTTGGGTCAAAACTCTGGTTGTCTGCTTTGCTACAGAGAAATAACAGTACTGACTGTGGTTAGCACAAGAAGCATACAGGGCATGACATGCAGCACATGCTTACAAAAGGATATCCTGTGTCAAGAATACATAAAAAGTGCTTCCTTAGAGGAACGAGAAAGCACACAAGATACACCTGAAGCAGCGTAAAACACCGCATAGAGGATTAGGGCTTTTGATATGCATAGCTTCTCTCTAAGGTCATATGCTCTCAAATTTCAGAACAATGAGGTGTGTGAACTGTACTCTCCATCATAGAAGTGTGTATGAAGTGCATGAATCTGAAGAAGGAAGGCTAGTAAGACTACAAGGCTGTCTAGGACATAAAACACGAGCCAAGAAGCACTAAGATGATATAACACAGCCTGAAAAGCACTAATAAACTCGACTCGTTTAGATTAGTATACATACACACATCATATCATTATAGATTTTCAATGTTATTCAGTCAATTTATCATGTTTGGTTTTAGCTAACCAGTTCTGGGCAAATATCATGTCCTATGTTAACAGCATGTGCTATGTACTATATAGACATATATACACATTGAATATATATTAAAAATAATAGCTAATGGCAAATTCAAACATCAGATTTGACTGAAATGTCCGTTCTTACTTGAATCAGATTTGCATGTACTATAGCCAGGGGCTCAAGCACTGTGTGTAAACAGTTCTTGCCAGTGGCGGTAAGCTCCACCATACTGGAGTTTATAATTAACTATGACTGGGCAATGGGCAATATGGCAAAACTGATAATATCATGATACGTGAAGACATTTTCACAATATACTCTACGTGTCATCTGTAGGGATGCATTGCAATTTTGGTCACTGGCCATCATTTTTTGAAAAAAAGAAAAAAGATTTTTTATGAAAAACATTTAACTAAGCTAGTGAAAAGTCGAAATCATGGATGCAACTGAGGACGCTGTTTGTTTCCTTCATTTCCCTGCGCCAATAAGCGTAGACCAGAACAAACAGTCTGAGAAGCAGTAAATTAACAGTGAAATTATGTGTCCAGAATTTTGGCTTTGCTTTCAGGCAGGACTATCAATTTCAGTGCATCACGGACATTTTGTTTTTCTAGGTTTATTGTGAACAAGTTGGAACAAGCAAACCGTAGCAGCAAAACAGTACTGGAACAAAAGGGTGTGAAAAGTATGTGGATATTTTTTTGGAAAAGAAAAAGAAAAACAAATCAAACAACTGGTGAAACATGTTAATAATACAGGATAATGGTGTAATGAGCTACTTGTACACTGACATGCCAAAAGTCATGGGAGAGGTCCATTTACACTAGCGATCCTGCACCTGCAAATACCAGGTAGTTGTGAATGGCTTTCCAGAAGGCATGGCTCAACATCCCTCCAGATGTCTTCTGTCCACTTGTAGAATTGATGCCAAACTGAATCAACTTGGGTGTTTAAGGTGTTAGTAACTGCAGGCTCCTGCAGATGCTGTTGAATGAGGATGATGGCGCTATAAATACCTGCGGGGTGTGAGTGACGGGATCCATAGATTGGGAAGATGTGCTACAGTGCAGTGAATGTCTCGTTCCATGTGTGGAAAATGGCTCCAAAGCAGATGTTAATGATTGTCTAAAAGGAGTGATTGTATTTGGACGTGCCGAAGACCATAGTGTGAAGGAAGTAGCTGAATCTGCAGGTGTATGGAAGNGCCAAATCAAATCACAGCTGTTATACGTGCTTGTGGAGGTATTACACGCTATAAGGTACGTTTCAGTCACAGGAGACTCATTTTTTTGTGTGGTGAGCTCATAACTTTAAAATGTGAATCTATAATAAACTGACGCACGTTTTGCAATGTATTTTTCCTACTGTATAAACGTATACCATATGCAATGGCCAAGACCAAGTAGCTACAAGTTTCCAGTTGAACTGAGCCATATGTTTCACAGCTTTCACTAATTAGATGAATTAGCCGCTTGTCCACTTAGACCCATTCGGAGGAAACAGACCCCTCTCTTGCACCCATTCATCCTCCGTCTCTTTCAGACAGTGGGAGTTTCTTCCAGAAATAAAGACACAGAGAGAGATGGAAGCGTTCACTGTTTGGACTGAACAAGTAACACTCCTATAGAATGGATGCCTCCCTTGTCTCTGGCACTGAGCCAGAAAGTCAGAAGCGTTCTTTCTTGAACGAACCTCGCAGTGCTGACCTCTACCACCACGGATAGTCCATCAAGTGCTGGCATTCAAGCTGGGCATGGCAAAGACTTGCATGAATCTTCCCTTGAATTTAAACCCCCAACAGGGATACATGGTCAGCCTGGGACTAGAGCTCAGTTTACCAACAGAGGGGACGGTAAATGTACCTATTGTATGGTTCGCTGGCCTCTGCTGCTGCTGCTGGCTTTTAAAAGCCTCCGTTGTTGCAGTTCTTCAAACTGGGCTGTTGTGGATCTGGAGTCTCGGAACACTACAGTAGTGTATATTTCAGTTCTACCGGTGGAAACTTCACAACACGCCCATATCTAACCCTCAGACGTCCTTCAGGTGCTTGAGCAGTGCAGAAATGCCCTAAAGCTAATATTTTCTTCATGTGCTTGAGATAAAGCTCCTCTGTTGGCCTTGGTAATGTGTCTGAGAGCCTTTGATGAAGGTCACCCAACAGTCAACGTTCATTGTTAATCTATGAAGATAATGCACTTGATATGTTCCATATCTACCCAACTGGTGTAGGCATATTTGGAAGAAGGATGAAGGCTGTGTAAGGGCCTGACTTTGCTTTCACTAGGATTAGATATACATTAGCTTAGAAACATCTCTCTTCATGGAGGTGTAGCCAAAGGCCCACAGCTATATGTGACAACGTGCTTCATCCATTAGGTCTCGGCAGTCTTTATCCGTTATGCCACAAAGGTCTTGTAGAAGATGAAGACAAGCGTGCATGTGCCTATGGTTTACTTTAAGGTGAAAAACACTATGCACCATTGGCAGATGGCTACATGCACGCTGACCGTTACAACGACTGCCCTTAACACCATGTCAGCTTCACCAAAGACTGCAATGGTGTAGACCCAGACTGTCATGGAGTGACTCAGAACGGCAGCGGGTCATCTTCAGTGATGATGGAGACGACCAGGGAATCCATATGTGCAGATGCAAAGGTGAACGGTTTGTTGTCATGCGTCACACATCCAGAAGGCCTGGTGTCACTCCACCTCCACTCCTACCACACCATCTGCAGGAACTGTGTGAGAATATTCAAGCTACGTGAGATGGATTATCACAGGACACCATTAGGAACCTCTACAACTCCATGCTGAGATGTCTGCCATGACGCCACACTGAGAGACACTATTGACCATATCAGTCTAAATGTATCATCATTTATTGATCCTGGTAACCTTTATCTTCATTCCCAAAAGCACTGCAGTCCGACAGAGCGTCCAGAGTGAGATGAGTCTGATTGGAATCACATTTCAAACCACCTTCAAATGTGGTTCAAATGTTACCTCAACACTGTAGACATTAGGCTACCTCAACACTGTAGATGTTACCTTAACACTGCGGGTGTTCGGCCGGCGACCTCAACAGTGTAGATGATAGGCTTTTGGTTTCAGGGTTTTGGTTTTTTTGTTTTTTTTTGCTATGCAAAGATCAATCTGGATATGCCAAAAACTGAATTTGGGCTGGGCCCAGCTATGAGCTCAGCTCAGTGATGCATGCCACCAATATAATGGTGCTTAATACAGCACTTAACTGTTCTTTCAGTTACAGGTATGTGCACAATGAATATTTCACAGTGGCTTAGATTTTTGACTCAGCTTTTTAAGACCGGAATGACCAGTTTTATAACAGCAACCAAAAACCTCCTTTAAAGCAGATTTTTAAACCTAAAAAGTGGAAAAAGAGGAAAAAACGCTCCAAAGCTTTACAGAAATAAATAAAACACAAAATCTTCAAGCCTTAAAACTGAATTACTTTGTCAAACAGAGGACAAAGCGTGTGCAGTACCACGTGGTCTAACAGTATACGATGCATTTTTCCGCATTGTAATATGACACCACGTGCTGCTGTTCTTCTCGCTAAAACTGAAACAAGCGGAAGCTGAGCTCATTTTAAAGACGGCGCCCGTGCAGCGGTAATCTAAATCTAATTTTCCACCACCAATTCATCATTAATATTAAGTTATTAGCCTGTAAGGAAAGTTGGGTGGAGAACGTCCGCGATGTGAACGCGCGCCGTAGCCACGTAGGCGCTGCACGCGCAGCAGCTTCACCAAGAAATGATGCAACGCACGAGGAGAGAGAGAGCGCGGAGGAGCACGTGCCGCGTGGAGCAGTTCTACTCAGAGAGTCGCACTGTCTGAGCTCACTCTGTCCACACGACTCCAGTCTTTCATACTCTCGCCCTCTCTGAACACCTACAGTCTCCTGCTGCTGCTGCTGATGCTCACTTTTCCCTGAACATAAAGCAACACAGGTGGCTGACCTGCAGACCTGAACTCAACACTGTAGATGTTACCTCAACCTTAACATAGTTTTACCACAACACTGGAGATTTAACATGTTCTGCTACCTTGGTGTTGCAGATGTTAACCCAACACTGTAGATGTCACCTCAATACTGTAGATGTCCGGCTACCTCTACACAGTAGATGCTAGCTGAACATTGTAGATGTTACCTCAACACTCTACATGTTTGGCTACCTCAACACTGTACATGTTACCTCAACACTCTAGATGTTTGGCTACCTCAACACTGTAGGTGTTACCTCAACACTCTAGATGTTACCTCAACACTCTAGATGTTAGGCTACCTCAGCATGTTAGATGTTCAGCTACTTCAAAACTGCAGATGTTACTTCGACACTGTAGATGTTACCTCAACACTGCCAATGTTACGTCAACACTTCAAATGTTACGTCAGCACTGTAGATGCTACCTCAACACTGCAGATGTTCGGTGAACTTAACATTGCGGAGGATGAGAAACCTCAACACTTTAGATGTTCCCTCCACACTTTAGATGTTACCTCAACACTGTAGGTGCTACCTCAACACTGTAGGTTCTACCTCAACACTGTAGATGTTACCTAAACACTGTAGATGTTTGGCCACCTCAACACTGCAGATGTTACCTTAAAGTAGTAGATGTTACCTGAACACAGTAGAGGTTTGGCTACCTCAACACTGCAGATATTACCTCAAACCTGTAGATGTTACCTGAACACTGCAGATGTTTGGCTAACTCAACACTGCATATGTTACCTGAACACTGTAGATGTTACCTAAACACTGTGGATGTTTGGCAAACTTCACACTGCAGATGTTGTTTCAACACTGTAGATGTTACCTGAACACTGTAGATGTTTGGTAAACTTCACACTGCAGATGTTGTTTCAACACTGTAGATGTTACCTGAACACGGTAGATGTTTGGTAAACTTCACACTGCAGATGTTATATCAACACTAGCCTGGCTGTGAACTCAGCCCTACATACTGTACTGCGTACAGTGTTTCCCCCTCTGAATGATGCAAGCTCTCATAAAGTTACCTCCTCTTTCTCTCGGTTCCCCCGCTTCCTTTACCTACGGCGAACAGGCACCAGCGTATCAACCCTTCTGTCTCCCTGTCTTTCTGTCTCCCTGTCTTTCTGTCTCTCTGTCTTTCTGTCTCTCTGTCTTTCTGTCACTCTGCTGAAACAGAAGCTCAAATCGAGACACAGCTGACTGATCTGAGGTAGAAGAGCAGCTCACCTATGATGATAGCGCACGCGCTCATCAGACCGATCTCTTTTTTGAGTGTCACTCTGTCCTTCGACCCGCTTTGGTTTTCTCCCGAGTCTAACAGAGTCCCGGACTCCGGAGTCTTGGCACAGTTTCTCCGGGTCGCCTCAGTCCCGTCCATCTCGGTCACTGTGTGTGTTTTTCCTTCTTTTTTAAATTAACAAAAACAAACAAAACACATAAACAGCCTCCCGTAGCGCGCGCTCCCTCTCATAAGCTGAAGTTGATGCACGGCGCGCGGCGCGCGCATGCGCTGACTCGTGGTCCTTGACGACAGCGACCGACAATGCAAAGTAACGCCGGTATTTACTTTGGTGTGTATCCCGCCCGAGTTCCTCCTGTCGGCGTCCGTATTGGCTAGTAGTTCAGCCTCACGCAGCAGTCCGCCAAACTACCAGCCAATTAGAGCGCAGGAGGGCGGAGCTTGTCGGAATAGAGGTGGGCGTTGGAAAGTAGCGCTGCAAGTCACAACTGTGGGAAACTAACGTGGGCGCACACCTGTGTCCCACCTGCTACGGAGGAGGCTCGCGGCTTAGTCGGAGTGTTTAGACGTCAAAGACATTTATAGAGCCCTTTTAGACCCAGTGAAATGGTGCTGCAAATTTCCATGCCCTCAAAACGCGCCATAACCCGGTGCACATTTTATGAAGAATGGCACCGTAGAAAAACACGGAATTACGTTAACTTACATTAAAGGGCAAATCCATCGATTTTTCAAAATTTCACTGTAGATGTTACCTGGACACTAGATGTTTGACTACCTCAACACTGTAGATGTTACTTCAACACTGTAGATGTTGCCTCTACTCTGTTTGGGTAACGCAACCCTGACCATTGAAGGACAGGGTAATAAAGTATACAGAGGTGTACTACAATAGAGTACACTACAAGGTGCTCCTGGTCAGTGGAGCTGATGAAATGAACAGTGAGTGTAGATACATTGAGGGGGTTTTAATGTTATGGCTGATTGGTGTATTAGCCTCATGAACCGCCGTTAGAACACGCTGGGTAGGGCATTAGTAGTCTAGTCATTAGGAGTTTGTCAAGTAAACAGTTACCAGTTGGCAGGCCTGAAGTGGGACTTGTTATATGATGATTATATGAGATATATGATGCAGACCAACCCACCGTAAAGTCTAGCTGTACTTCTCCTGCCCTCCACACACAGCAATGCCCTTGAAAAGATCTAACATGTTGTAAAACTCTGTGGAGTTGCTGAATCTGGTCATCTCCCGAAGCTGATGTTAGCTTCTATTGGACGTTCCAGTCCACCTTAAATAGTGCAGTAGTCACACATGCGAAGAGGTGACTGAATGTAAGTGCTACATCATGTAAGATGAAACAGGGAATAAGAATAAGAAGCTAATTTCAGGTTTACAGTTAAGTTGAAGTTGGTGCATTTGTGTCAATGCAATAGCGGACCTAAACTGTGGGCCCAGCTGCCAAGGCTGCGAGGTCAATATGAATTAATGTATAAACCTTTTGAGGTTTTAACCACAGCAATGTGCTGATGAGTCTGTAGTTAATCATCTGATGAAAAACAGAACTCCTCGTCCTTAGGTCCACTCAGGTGCCAACATTTCTGCACAATTCTATTGAAGAGTGAGGGAGAGGACCACTCAAGAGACACAAGTCGTTCACAACATGAATGATAGGAGCCAGACATCTAAAGTGCTTAATGTCTCTAAAATCATCTCCACATAAAATATCTCCATTTTTCATTTGGTCATTTCTAAGCGAACCGTGAGTGGATCAGACACTGCTGTGCAACACACACTAACACACCACCACCACGTCAGTGTCACTGCAGTGCTGAGAATGATCCACCACCCACATAATACCTGCCCTGTGGTGGTCCTGTGGGGGTCCTGACCAAAAGTATACAGAGAAACAGATGGACTACAGTCTGTAACTGTAGAACTACAAAGTGCTCCTATATGGTCAGTGGAGCTGATAAAATGGACAGCGAGTGTAGATATAAGGAAGTGAACCTAAATCCCAGACTTATTACATACTAAGACTTATTCAATAACTACAAGGACTACAGTGCAAACTGGCCGGGCTATTCTTGGCTTAGAGAAGGGTGTAGCAACACTTTGGGCCTGCAGCTGGGCCCTGGGCTTTCAAGAAGTAAATGAAGTGCTTGGTGAGTGTAGCACATAACGTTATTCAAATATAGCCAAAGAGCTGTTCAGGTCTTCTGAAATGTGGTAGATTATTTTCACCATTTTCACACTGTGAGCCATACCTTGGCCTTGACTGAGACCTCAACAACACACGTTATATTGCCAAAAGTATTCACTCACCCATACAAATCATTGAATTCAGGTGTTCCCATCACTTCCATGGCCACAGGTGTATAAAATCAAGCACCTAGGCATGCAGACTGCTTCTACAGACATGAGTGAGAGAATGGGTCGCCCTCAGGAGCTCAGTGAATTCCAGCATGGTACCGTGATAGGATGCCAC
>CM067498.1:3590531-3634782 GCA_034552555.1 Semaprochilodus insignis
TTCCTTCACACTATGGTCTTTGGCACGCCCGAATGCAGTCACTCGTTTTAGCCAATCATTAACATGTGCAGGTATTTATAGCCCCATCATCCTCTGCAGTGCCATCTGCTGGACCCTGAAGTTATTTTGGTAAGTATAAATAGATTACAACTAAAACAAGAACAAGAGTATATTGAATGTAATAAACAATAAACATAAAATAGACTGACGCAAGACATACGATAGAATAAAATAAGGGCCCTGAGATAGACATAAATGAGACAATAAGACTCTGAATTTCTTAATTTCCCAACTAATTGTAATTTTTTATATTATATCTAATTATTATCTCATATCTAATGTCCACAAATGCCCCAAATCCCACTTTTTTGCAGTTTTATATTTCTCCTTGACTTTAACTAATAACACTTATTCTGTTTTATGTACCAAACAGGTCCACAATTCATTTATATGACCATTTTCCATTGTCTCTTTATCTATTAGTATAAAACAGGGTGTTTTTGTTACTGTGCCTTTAAGACTGATCTAAGATAACTGAGCTCTGTTCTGATTGGCTGGTCTGTATTATATTAAACCTCATTTAGAGCTGAAACAGAGCTTTACATTTCATGGCATTTAGCTGACGCTCTTATCCAGAGCAACTTACAATGTGAGTTGTATTACAGGTAGGCCAACATAGTGTTAGGAGTCTTGCCCAAGGACTCTTATTGGTGTAGCACAGCATAGTCACCCAGACTGGGAATCGAACCCCAGTCTCCCACATGAAGTGGTGTTATCCATTGTACCACACCACCAGAACTTCAATATGAGTGGGTGGGGCTAAACTGCTGTCGGCTGAGTGGGTGGACATATGTAAATGAGTTGGTTTTTGTGACGTCACAGAAACAATGAATTCAAAATAGGCTGTTTTTGAGCATAATTTCCATATATGGACTATTGAAACTGCTTTAGTGTTTGCATATTTCCTTTAGTTTTATATATTTCAGAAATGTGAGGGAAATTCAGTTTTCCATGATATGGGTTCTTTAAAGAAATGACACCTGGTTCCTGAGTTTTTTTGGGATTAAAACTGTGTAAGTTTGACTCTTTGCCTACCTATTCCATTAGCACTGTGCAATGGTCTTCTTGCACACTCTTTTCTTTCACTCTGGGAAACATAAATTAACCTTGGCTCCTGGTATGGCCAAAGTCCAGCAGAGCTCTATGATAGAGCCTGACAGAGTAAATAGCAGTGAACTCTTACAGGTCCCATATGTGCAGCGGTGTAGTCTGGTACCAGTTACTGCAGCCCTGACCTCAGTTCACCAGCCCTAACATCAACACCCTGTCTGAGATCTTTGATCCAGCTGGCAGACAGAAACCTCTGGCCTTCTGTATGTGTGAGCGTGTGAGTCATGCATCTGCGTCTGTGTATTATCCTTCCCCTCCCATTCCAGACTTCAAACCTCATTTCTGGAAAAGCCCCCTACATCTTGGAGACGCTAATAACCGGCCTGTGAGGCAGACATAGAAACACACAGTGGGGTCCGGAACCATGGACTGTGAAATGTACTGTTCTAACAAACCCAGTGCTCACTAGAAATATATAAGCACCAACACACTGGTGAGTTGGTGTGCAGTAATTCAGTAGGTGTAATGTGTTAGTGTACAGTAAGTAGTGTGTTGGTGTACAGTAACTCGGTAAGTGTAATGTGTTAGTGTACAGCAAGTAGTGTGTTGGTGTACAGTAACTCGGTAAGTGCAATGTGTTAGTGTACAGTAAGTAGCGTGTTGGTGTAGAGTAACTCAGTAAGTGTAATGCAATAGTGCAAATGACCCGCTGCCATTCTGAGTCACTCCATGACAGTCTGGCACGACACCAGTTTAGTCTTTGGTGACGCTGATGTGGTGATGCCGTTCATGTAGTCCTGTGTCATACAGCCGTCTGCCAATGGTGCTGCCACTAACAGGATGACTCATGGAGGGCATCACTGCTCGCTAAATGTCTGCAATTGTGGCTGTTGGGTCAGTCAGTTACAGTTATAAGGCCCAGCCTTGCTTACGTCACTACGGCTGAGCATAAATCTTGATTCATTCACACGTCCACACACCCATTAAAATATTACACATGTACTTTGTCTTCACTTTAAGAGTAATAATAGAATCACCACTAATATCGTTTGGGTGGTGGATGATTCTAAGCACAGCAGTGACACTAACGTGGCATCGCTTGGTATCACTGCTGTGTTGAGAATCATCCACCACCCTGATGATGGTCCCATGGTGGTCCCTTTGCACTGATAGATGGGGTAAAAGGTGTGCGGGTTGGGGGTGGGGGGGTTACAAACGTACAGATTAATTGACAACTATATTGGAGGTGCTTCTGACAAAATGGTCAACATTACATAAATGCAAAACATTTTTTTTTGCATTTTTTAATTTGTTTGCAGCAATAAAAACAAAGCAAGTAGTAAATCTGAATGATATGAGCTTAGCATAGCCACAATTAGCATAAAGAAACAATCTGACCGTAGTCTAATTGTCATATCTATTAAAAGACTTAGTGACCTCTAGTAGTTTTTTAGCCTAATGTACCTCTGCCGATTGGTAGAGATGGCACAGTCAGGTTGAGTTAAGTTCAACACCTTTCTCATCAAGATACTCAAGTGACTCAAAATGTGCTCTACACGTGAAATTCAGCAAAACACTGAAGGGTTAAAAAAGCAGCAACATGAGGTATATGTGGGACAGATGTTTTATACAGAGATGGGCTGGTGACTGTTCTTTAACCCTGTTAAAAAATGAGGTCAGGACACAGCCTGGGTGCACCTCCTCCCCCTTTCTTGGAACATGTCTGGAGTTAAAGTCAGAGTTTAAAGCTCTAATCCCTAAGTCTATGGGGCCAGACGCAGACTCTCCAGACTTACTTTCACCAAAACCCTTTGCTCCCGGGAACACTTTTATTAGAGCTGCTTGAAGTAGTAGCGGCCTACAGGTAGCAGGATGCTAGATAAGATAAAGGCTAGAGAGGCTACAAGAGGTTGCAGTAAAGCAGCCATTCCAGCAGTTTAGGATAATCAGTTCTTTCCCATTCTTTCCAATTTTGAGGATTTAATTCCAATTTTCTAGCTGTTTTGGGGGACCACTGAAGAAATGCCAATGACATCTATTCGATATCTATGCTGCATGTACAGTATATGTACTATATAACTGATTGCCGTATACTTGATCAGCGCTTTTGGCCTTCTGTACTTCTGCACTGATAGAAATGAATGGGCGGCCTGTTTCAGCATCTGAAATACTGAAGTATTTTTTTAATTTATTGGTTGATCTTCCATCCTGACTATTAAGGCACCTGTTAAGGCAAATCAAACATTTCTCATTTTTAAATATAAAATAATTGAAACTATTATGTAAACATTGTTCAAGTTTGAATTTACTGTCCATTTCCTGGTCCATATGGTCCTGTGCACAAACAGCCTGTTTTTGTTTGGTTTGTGATGTCACGGATATAACAGATATTTGCCTGTACAGCCTACAGCATGTTAACGCTGCCCATTCATGCTGAACCTACGAGGACACTTTCGAATGGACAATGCAGGGCAGCCAATCAGAGGCAACGATCATTTACAAACACAGGTACTGTATATGCAAAGGTTTACACATGAAATAAGAGGTTTTGCTTATTTTCTAACTGACACATGAACACGTCTTCTGCAGGAAGCACATTTTGGTGCTATTTATGTGCTAAGTAAAAGCACAATGTTAATATTTTTTTGTTATTATTTTAATGTTTCACTTTTTATTATGTTTTATTTTTCCAAGTATGGCAAATTCAACAAATAAACAACACTTGTTCATTACCAGAACTGATTTGTTCTAAAAACGTTGAGAGAATATGTAATGCAATGTTCTTTTGGTTTCCAGAACATTCTCTCCAAAGGTAGGAGAACCTTCTCTACAACCATTCGGTCATCTCAGGTCTCAGTGACGTCCATATAACATTTACTGAATGTTGTGCTGAGAACGTTCTTCTTTTGTTATCATGCAACATAACTCAAAACATCCTCTGAACGCTGCAGTTAGAACATTATGTCTTAGTTAACACCTAACCTTACAGGAACGTTAGCAGACATTATAAACATCTATAAAACGTTCTTTGTACATTAGATCAGAACATTTCCTTTAAAACTTTATTGGAACTTGTAGGTGATGGTAGCCAAAGTTCTGGGACCGTTTCCTGCTAGCTGGGCTGTGCAGAATTGTATTCTCTGTAGTGGAAGCGTGGATCATTCTCAGCACTGCAGTGACACTGACGTGGTGGTGGTGTGTGAGTGTGTGTTGTGCTGGTGTGAGTGGATCAGACACAGCAGTGCTGCTGGAGTGTTTAAACACTGTGTCCGCTCACTGTCCACTCTATTAGACACTCCTACCTTGCTGGTCCACCTTGTAGATGTACAGTCAGAGACAATAGCTCGATTCACAGGACGCTGCCCACAGGATGCTGTTGAACTTGTAGGTGATGGTAGCCAAAGTTCTGGGACTGTTTCCTGCTAGCTGGGCTGTGCAGAATTGTGTTCTCTGTAGTGGAAGCGTTAACTTATCCCATTTGTTGACTGTTGCACACGACTGTATCAGTCTTAAAGGTGCAGAATCAAAATCAGTCTGCTTTAATTTGACGTAATAAATTCTGAGGGTTTACGGCACACAAAACCACACAAATGATGTGTGCAGACCTTAAAAAGTACCAGCATGTTAACTATGAGGACAGTTTACCCTAGACTGCATTTCGAATGAGATGCAATGCAGGGCAGCCAGTCAGAACCAACGGTCATTTACAAACACAGTCATCCCCAATAGTTTGCATATGAAATTAGAGGTTTTGCTTATTTTCTAACTGAAACATGAACACGTCTTCTACAGAAAGCACATTCTAGTGCACATTAAGTCTATTTTAGTTCAATGTAACAAATAAAAATTTTATTGTTTTACTTTTTATTTTTTATTATGTTTTATTTTTTCCAATATGGTAAATTCAACAAATAAACAATAATTGTGCATTTCCAGCTAGAAATTATTTGTCCTAAAAAGTGTTCTGAGAATATGTAACGCAATGTTCCGTTAATGTTTTCATCTTGTTTTTGTTTGTTTTGTGATGTCACGGATATTACTGATGTTTGCCTGTTAGCGCTGACCATTCATGCTGAAACTATGAGGACAGTTTTAGTCTGGACTGCCTTTTGAATGGGCTGCAAAATGGGGCAGTCAATCAGTCATATGCCAACATATCGGTCACATTTGGTGGTTTGCTAAGTGCAACATGAAAATGTCTTCTATAGGACTCACATTTTACTGCACAGTTTCCATTTATCTGCTTGAGAGAAAACTCAACATGAAATGAAAGTTGTATTTTTGTTTTTGTACATGCCAGATTTGAAGTTCTATTGTTTCCAGTATGTTCAATTCAGCAAAAAACAACAACTGTGTATTAAATTGTGCAGAACTGTGTTCTCTGTAGAGGATGTGTTCACTTGCATCATTTGTCTATGGTTGCAAACCACCATATCTGTCTTAAAGGAATGTTTATCATTCATTCATTCATTCATTCGTCTTCTAAGCTGCCTATTCTGGGGGTGTGCTGGAGCCTATGCCGTCGCTCACTGGCCAGAAGGCAGGAAACACCCTGGACATGGCTCCGGCCCATCACAGGGCAGACATACCCATTCATACCTAGGGGGCGCAATTTAGTATCTCCAGTTCACCTGACTGCATGTCTTTATACTGTGGGAGGTATCCCTTACAGACACAGGGAGAACATGCAAACTCCACACAGAAAGGACCCCGGATGCCCAACCTGCGAATCAAACCCAGCCCCCTCTTCCTGTGAGGTGACTGCGCTACCCGTTGTGCCACCAGTCTGTTCAATCTGATGTAATCATACATTATGAGAGTTTTTACGGCACATAAAACCACACTAATGATATATGTGGACCTCAAAAGCTACCTGAAAATGAGCCCTTTAAGGGCCTGTTAGAGCTCAGGTATGAAACTCTGGCCCCGGAGGCCCAGTGTCCATCAAAGTTACCCAGAATGACCCTCCTGAGAAGCACCTGCTAAACCAGGCACTCAACAGATGAGCTGAATCAGGCATGCTTGAGCAAGGACCTCAGCAAACGGTGCTGGACCCACTTGAAGACCCCTGCTTTAAAGGATCTGAGCCTACTCAGTCTGAGTCCTCGTCCCGGCCCCTCTCTCATCAGTACACTAGATGGCGCTTTCGGCTCAGAGTTTGCAGCAGAGCCCAGTCCTGCGTGAGCTCTTCTTATGGACTGATTCAGCAGGAGGTTCAGTGGATTCAGGTTTGATCACATGTTCACACTTCACTGAAATGAAAGACATTCCATCAGGAATGGTTTAATTAGGGGCTGCTCAAGCAGGACAGAGCACAGACACCAGTCACATGCAGGTCATGCCTGTATGAAACAATGGCACTGTGCTTGGTGGACCTGAGGTGGGTAACAGGATCTTGTTAGGTCTGAACATTCATGTCATGCTTTAGAATGATCATCATGATCCACATTATTACAAGGAAGCTTCAGTGATGCATGAAACGACAGGCTATTGCGCCAGATGACAACAGTCAAAACATTACAGTCCCTGTACACTCATTGTCTGTCATATTAGATACCTTGTACGTCTCCTTAAAGGTCACTTATTCACCCACAGGTAACTATATACACTCACCAAGCACTTCATTAGGTACACCTCCTTGTTTCTACAGTCCATTTTATGAGCTCCACTGACCATATAGGAGTACTCTGTAGTTCTACAGTTACAGACTGTAGTCCATCTGTTTCTCTGTATACTGTATCACCCTGTTCTTCAATGATCAGGACCCCCACAGGACCACCACATGTGGGTGGTGGATCATTCTCAGCACTGCAGTGACACTGACATGGTAATGGTGTGTTAGTGTGTGTTGTGCTGGTGTGAGTGGATCAGACACAGCAGTGCTGCTGGAGGGTTTAAACACTGTGTCCGCTCACTGTCCACTCTATTAGACACTCCTACCTTGCTGGCCCACCTTGTAGATGTACAGTCAGAGACGATAGCTTGACTCACAGGACGCTGCCCACAGGATGCTGTACAGTCCAGCTGTGACATTGAGGTGTCCAGCAGCACTGCTGTGTCTGATCCACTCACACCAGCACAACACACACTAACACACCACCACCACGTCAGTGTCACTGCAGTGCTGAGAATGATCTACCACCCACATAATACCTGCCCTGTGGTGGTCCTGTGAGGGTCCTGACCATTGAAGAATAGGGTAATACAGTGTACAGAGATATAGATGGACTACAGTCTGTAACTGCAGAACTACAGAGTGATCCTATATGGTCAGTGGAGCTGATGAAATGCACAGTGAGGGTAGATACAATGAGGTGGGCCTAATGAAGTGGCCAGTGGTTTGTATTTGTATCTACTCCAGTGTTATAATCATTGATCATCAAAGGTGCTTCTGCATGAGCATGCATTGTGCTGCTCAGTGGTTTCACATGGCAGGCCAATCAAACCTGCAGACTGAGGTCCAGTTTTACATTTCTCCTTTGTTCCCAAATCCCTGAAAGTGTCCTCGGCTACAACACACACACACACACACACACACACACACACAAGGAGACACACCTAAATCTCAGGTCCAGTGGTTTCCAAGCAACAGCTGATTGCGGTGCCATAATTCAAGGTCGCCGTGTGGCAATCACAGAGAAAGTGAAGAGGGATGAGAATGTTTTCTCTATCAAGAAGCTTTAAACGATGTACACAAGAGGCCTTCAGCGGTGAGCGTCAACATTGCCATGGCAACATGATGAGCTTCAATGACATATGCTTGAAGATGTAAAGATTTCACGGGCTGCAGTTCAGCAACATGGCAGCTGAAAAAGTGTGCCTGTTAAAAGGTCAATAAAGCACACAGTCGGAATTGTACTGGGAACTGAACTGCAGGAAGTAAGGAGTTTAAAGACCGCTATTTATACAGCAGTTTCAGTCTTCTCAGTCTCAGGTAATTAGCATTAACTATATAGGCAGCCCCACTTAATCCCCCACCCACCCCTGCACCAGCCCCCCGCACCAGCCCCACAAAAGCAATCTGGCTTAAGTGGCTTTCTCAGGATCTTAAATGCAGCAGCCATTAGATGAGATTTCATCCATGGTGTCATGAGCAATATCCAATCTCTGACCGTTGTATGGTATACAGACAGTATCATTTGCCATTAAATTACGTTCAATATCTATTACTATCACACTAAGTAGAAACGTATCCAACAGTTGTCAGTTCTAGAGAAACGTACCCAGTTGTTCACAGTGGTGGTGATGGGAACCAGGCGTCTAAGGCTATTAAATGCCTCTGAAAGCCCCCATCCAGAATAAAAGTATTACCTGACATAGATATCAAAAGGCCGCCTGATGCCCGAGACATTGTCTTATGAGTTAAAACATGTGTGTAAAATGCTAAATTGGAAAAGTATATTCTTATGGCAATGACTTTTGTCAACACTGCATATCCAAAACAAAATCTAGGTTTCTGCAATCAATAGTCTATATACACCCATCAGCCATAACATTAAAACCACCTCCTCATATCTACACTCACTGTCCATTTAATCAGCTCCACTGACCATATAGGAGCACTCATTTACATTTACATTAACATTTAAGGCATTTAGCAGACGCTCTTATCCAGAGCGACTTACAACCGTGCTTAGTGTTCCATTGGATAATATTCCAGCTAGTACAGGAAGTTCAGAGCCTAAAACTCACCATGAGCTCAGACACTGCCCGAACAGGGGGCCAGTGCTCATATCTAGATAGATCAATACACACATATAGAGCAAAAAGAGCACTACCTGGCAACCCCAGCCCAGTGCTCACACCTATAGAAAAGAAAAGAAGCTCCACAGTTCCAGACTGTAGTCTGTCTGTTTCTCTGTATACTTTATTACCCTGTTCTTCAGACACTGCTGTGTCTGATCCACTCACACCAGCACAACATACACTAACACACCACCACCACGTCAGTGTCACTGCAGTGCTGAGAATGATCCACCACCCACATAATACCTGCTCTGTGGTGGTCCTGTGGGGGTCCTGACCCTTGAAGAACAGGGTGATAAAATAGAAAAATGGTGTTTATATATATATATATATATATATATATATATATCATGTCATCAATATTTATTTAGGTGAAGACCATGATCAGTATTTATGTAACCATCAGTATTTATGTAACTGGTAACTGTGCACAAGATATATTACGCACCTACAAAATTTGTATAGTTTATTTTTAGTTTATTACCTAACAATAGAGATGTATTTCTTTTTTGTAATTTCTTATATTTTGTATAACTTGCACTTTTGTCTACCTCTTGCTCTGTATCTGTTCACTCTATATTCCCCATGTGGTGTAGTAAGGCTGTCTTATATATATATAACCATATGTATCATAGTTTCTTTACACCATGTCACTACAAAACACTCAACTTATCTCAACCACTGAATTATTAAAAAAAACTCTTTTAAAATGTCATTTTAACTTTAATCTTAACCTTAACCAAAACTTAATCCTTGCCCTGAACTTGATTCTAAACCCAGTCTGAACCCTGATGCTATTGAGTAATGTAACTTTACTGTAATCACTTTTTGACTTATTTCAGTAATTAAAATAAACATATCACGCATGTTTAGATTTCTCTAAAACAAACAAACAAAAAACCCTTTTTGTTGCATGTAGGCTCGTTAACTCTTTCTAGCTCTCCAATAATTAATCATACATCAGTGAATGCATCATACATTAACCTTTATGGTTACAGGTGTAAGCTGTTTTACAGCAGCGTATTTCATCTCCCTTAATGAGTCATCTTCACTCTCCGTCTGAAGGGATTTCCTCCCTCCATCTGCGCTGCTAGGCACTTGTTTCCTACTGTTTGTTCTAAATATAACTCGTACCGTGCGCTTTTATACGGCTGGTGAGGAGGGCAGGGCAGAAACTCAGGTAGATCTATCCACCCACCCTGATACCGACAGTCTTTTTCGTTTTCCACCTGTATTCGGAAAGCCCCGCCCTTTTTGCGCTGTGATTGGCTAGCGGCGCGCAGTGGCCTCCTCTTGGACGGGCTACGATCCAAAGCACCTGCCAATCCTAGCGCACTGGGGGCGGGGTGTGTCGGAATACAGGTGGGAAAACCAGATTGTTTGTGGTGAGTGGTTGAACGTGTTGTCAGAGAGTTCCACAGTGAGGAGAGTCGAAAGGACGAGCTTCCCGAGCTGTCCTCTTACCTGTAGAGCTACAGGAGGGACACCGTCACTCCTTTTATTTGGTTTCTTTCTTTTTTCCTTCTTTCAGAGTTTTCTTTCGAAGTGTGCTGAGGTTGAGAATTGTTTTCAGTTATGAACGAGACGATAATCCCCGTTAACGGATGCCCGAGCGACGAGGTTGGCGAGAACGGCTACTTTAAGAAGGTGAGAGAACTTTCGATGAGCTTCGCTGTGTTTGATGCTTTGATTAGCGCGCTAGGCTAACGCTAGCTAGCATAATTCACTCATCCAGCTAGTTAGGCAATGATGTGTACTGGTTTTCCTCCCACTTTTGCTCTTCTGTATTCAGTTCTGAACAATGTTTAATACTCTAACTGATATATTGTGATTAAAACTATGTTTAACACCCAAACTGACTCTTTAAAATATCGTTAAAATCGTTTTCCCTCACAGTACGTGTCGCTGGTTCATTGTTATTCACTCAGGTACAATTTGGATGGATGTGAGGTTACTCTCAAATTAGCTATTAGCTATTTGTGATATCATTAATGTCATTGAATTCAGTTTATAACAGCAGAGCTCATCTCCTCTCAGTTCATGGCTGCTGTGCTTTTGCTCACACCTCAGTTCCAAGCTTTAACGTTCAGTTTTAGACCAAAATGGTCCAAAAAACAGGAAGAATAGTACCAGATACACTTCTGAACTTCAGTTTCTATGCTGACACATTCTGAATGCACTAAACTCTTCAAATCAAATGCTTAAATACACTATAGCATTTCCAGATACACAGCGTTTAACAATGATATCAAGTTGTGAGATAAACGCTATGATATATATATACAGGTATTGAGTGAGTACATGCAGTTTAGTGGAAACACTAGGGTTTAAGAGGAGGTGAAAACGAGTGGGACTCTATGGGAGAAACGAGGGATGGGGAGGAGAAAAAAGACATCAGTCAGACCAACATTGAATATGTGATCGGAGGTCTGCCCTGAGATAGTGTATGTGAACCAGTGTCTTTCAGGCAAGCAGAAGTGCAGTAGATGGGTTTGAACCTCTCCACCCTATTCATGATTAATGGGGTAAAAATTCAGAATAATTTGGAGGGTTTTTTTTGGAAACCGTAAGTCGGATCAAAAAGCTGTACACAAGCACGCCGTTCCTGATCAGACAGGACATTTCGGAATTGGAATGGTGTTGATATCTCGAAAACTGCGGGACTAGTTAGACGAAAATCTCTCGACCAAGAAGAAGAAAAAGATTATAATAGGATAACAATAGTGTTGCGTGTTGCACAATCGCTGACAAGTGTCTCCAGAACGGCAGCTTTACAGGAGAGGGCAAAAACTTAACTTTAGTGTAAGTCAGTAAAAACTTGATTGCTGTTTCAGCTGCTGTGTTCAGATAAGGCATGAAAGTACAAATCGACAAAAATGGAGATGTACAGCATGGCGGACTATATGTGCAGGTATAGATGTGCTAGATTTGTCGCTTCAGTAGTGAGTGTGGACTGAATCTGTATTGTGGTGTCGTTTGTCCAAGGGGATCATCTCCTGCTCAAGTTGTCTTTTACTGGCTGGCTTTTACTTCAGTACTGACGTAGGAATACCTTTCCTTTAGGACAGATTAGGCTACTCTGCATGAAAGCAGTCAAGATGAGCTTTCAAAGAAAGAGGTGCACTCTTTGGTTCCTCCTGAGGTGAACACGTTTAGTTGAAGACATCTGGGAAGCAGGTGTGGGTTACTAGAGAGAGAGAGAGAAAGAAAGGTGCACTCTAGTGCCAGCCAAGTTTAGGGGTAGGCTTCGCTGAGTGCCAAGCACGGTCTCAAAAGACCTGCTTTCAGTTTAAGGATTTAGGTCTGTTTCAAGTTCCTGCACCCGCATGTCATCATTAAAATGCTAGCACCCGCATGTCAGCATTAAAACGCAATAAACTGAGTCTACTGTACGCATGGCATACTGAAGACCTTGCCATCTTTGACAGATACAGGAGGCCTAGATGGGTGTAACCTAACGAGACGTTTTGGCCGGCCTGAGGAATCCGATAATAGGTCTAGATTTGTGTGTAGGAACAGCCAGAGTCTAATGCTTTGCTTGTATTTTTATTGGAATAGCAGAGATTCATAACTTCTTAGGTGATAAAATTGATTTATGAAATGTTTTAGAGACGCTTAAAAATAAGACGTGTCCAGTGGCAGTGTTGGCACAGTCTAGAGAGAGGCAGCGTCTTTGTGTGTGAGTACGAGAAGGGTGGACACACTGAGTTATGGCTTATGAATTCCTTGGAGGGATTTATGCCCCCTACACATTCCTTTAAAGTCTTTCCTTGACCCCTGTCTTCACATGAAAGAGAGAGAGAGAGAGAGAGAGAGAGAGAGAAAGAGCGAGCGAGCGAGCGAGAGAGCGAGCAAGCAAGCAAGTATGTACATACCATCATTTACAATGTAATTGGGGTTATATGTATGTAATTGCCTGTTTGTTTGTGTCAGAAAATAACCCACAGATGAAGTGACGAAGCAGCAGTTATGTTTTTTTCCTCTCCCTGGGCTTGGACTTCATAGCAGACGCACTGGAAGAGTCATTAAACCAATTAAAATAAGTGCGGTTTCAAAAGGACTTCTGGCATCCGTGTGCGCATATATGAGGCTTGCATTGACTGAAGAGAGTAATCACCTAAAGCGTGTTGACTGTATGTTGGTTTAGCTGGCGGAACCTGTGCGGGCACATATCTGCGCAGGCATCCGTGTGTTGTTTTAGGTCTAATCGCATGTGTGTCCCAGCTCTGAAAAGAGCCTTTGTCTCTGTGGAGCCTCAGCTCTGCTTAGGAACTGTAACCGCTCCGCTGCATTGTCCGCCACCTCCTGGACGCATAAAAGTAGCCAGAATCGACTCGTTGGAACGTCTCACCTACTGACTGCTCACACAAACACTCCTGCAGGGCAAGCTTTGTTCATGTGTGGTCAGCTCAAGCCTGAGTACGGAAACAGAGCATGAATTTTTGTGACTAAGGTTATTGATGGCCTTTATATCGTTGTTGTTTTTAAGGGGAAGAAAACGTGTCTAAATAATTCAGGCCTCAGCTTTTTGTTGGAGTGTATTGCTGTAGTTTCTCAGGAATGTGTTTTTGTCAGGGGGTGAATGATCTCTAATATAGTTAGGCATCCCAGTCTGATGGAGGCCTTCTGGCTTTTCTCCTCCGTCTCTTTCCTTTTATTTACTTGTCTGCCTCCATGTCCTCATTTAATTTGTCTACTCTGATGAAAATATGGATGTCTGAAAGTGGTCTTTGGAGCAGTGCCATAAAAGAGCAACTGTCGGTTCCCTAAAGAACATTTTTCAATGGGTAGTTCTTTAAAGAACCCTTTTTTGCTGATTAGGTGGGTTTACAGAAACTGTAAAGGTTCTGTACCTATATATTCGATGTTTTTCATAAAAGCAAACATCCAGGCTGAGGGCCATTTAAGAGCTTCTGACTTCTACACAGTTGTGTCATATTGTTATGACCACTTCCTACTTTCGACTGCAGCACATAGCTCACGAAGGAAGTCAAGTTTTCGTGACATTCTCTGGGCCCACTCATCCCTGTGGAAGGCACTCTTAACTGATCTGGGTATGAACCCATCCTTGCATATCACATACACCCATACATGCTGATTGTCTTCCCTGGGGTGGATGGGATCTTTTACCAAGACAATGCCACATGTGACATGGCAAGAAATGTTTGACATTGGTTGGAAGAGCATGACCAAGGCCCCCCTAATTCCCCAGACTTAAACCCAATAAAGCATCTGTGGGACCACCTTGATTGTCGCGTTCGCTCTATGGATTCTCTCCCATGCACCCTCCTTCAGCTGTGGGATGCATTGCAGTCAGCATGGCTCAAGATTCCTGTGACAACCTACCAGGACCTTATTGAGTCATGGTGGTCATAATAATGGGACTTGACTGTGTAAGAGCTACTGCTTGTTCCCAGGCTGTAGATCATGGTGAGACTGGTGATTCGGTTTTGGGCCTGTAGATAGGAGAGGTTATGGGCCAGTAAATCAGGAAAGTCCAGAATGGCTGGAAAGTTTTGGCCAAATAGATCATCTGAGGGGCTTCTTTGTTGTGATAATGAGTTAATGGGGGGTGGGGGTGGTTTCAGTATAGTGAATGATGCCACTTTGAGTGATTGTTTCTGACTGGTACATAATGCGGTGTGGCAAAAAGGTTTAGGGCCAGTAGATAATATAGCGTGGGCTGATTGTTTTGGGCCGGTAGAAGAATAGTGAGGTTAGCAGATGGTTTTGGGTGATTGGATACTCCAGAGTGGGAGGATAATTTAGGGCCAGGACAGAGTGGTGGGGAGTGGGTTGATGGTTTTGGGCTAGCAGATGAGGAATGGTGGAAGTGGTTTTGGGACAGTAGATAGTGTGGATTGAGGTGACGGATTTGAACCAGTAGATACTGTAGAGTGGGGAAATGTTTTGGGGCCGTGAGAGATGAAACAGCATGTGTTGAAGGACTGGGCCAGTAGATAATGCTTAGTGAGAGGGATAGCAGTTGAAGGATGAAGGGAGGAGTCGGTGAAGGGTTTGCTTGTAGTAAATAGTGCAGATTGGTTATGATGATGGTGGTTTTGGACCTTTGCCTGTAAAGCTGTGCCTGTGGCCAGAAGGACAGAATCGCCGATTCGGCATGTTCCCTTCGCCCTACTTCCATTGACGTCGCATGCAGCCAGAAGCAGAGCTCGGCCAAACCACACGCATTAATGCAGCGCAGATGCTCAAGCTTGTGCTCAGGCTGGGAAGAGTTGTAGAATTATAAAATAACCCCAAGTCGTTTTGCAGTGTTCCAGGCAGAGCAGTAAACTGAAATGATGGTGACCATGAGAACTAGAGTTACAGCGTGCTAACCTTTATTCTCTGTTAATTGAATTATCTTGTATCAAAACTGGCATCAGCCTTATTCATAATGATTTAATATATCTTTCATTCAGTGCCAACCTATGGCTAAAGTTGCAGACTAACATAAACCTAAGCTAAGATCCATAGAGAGGCAGTTTGTTACTGTTGTCACTAGGATTCCAAGGAAGTGAGTGGGTTTTGTTATAAGGAGATATAAAGAGCTCTTTAGAAATGAAAGCAAGGAAACAGTGCATATCGGGCATACAAGACGAGTTTGGGGAGGGGAGGCCTTGGTTTTCCAGAGACTGGGATGGGAGAGAAAGAAAAAGGCACAGCTTTGTTTGGACCTTGTTATCGGCCTCTCGACACAGTTTCACTGAGCTGATAATTGCTTCCCGTGGAGTGTCCCACTGACTGCTGTTGGAGAGCCTCAGCAATGGAGTTAACGCATGCTTGGTTTTGGTGTTTCTTGGCATGGGTTAGTGTCCTGAAATATTGCAGGTTTCCTTGGGATTCTTTGACATCTCCTTTCGCTTTAGTTGTCCGAATAAGAGATCTCGAATCTTTTAGCTTTACCCGTTATATGACTGGCTAAAGCAGCTTTCAGATTAAGGCCTATTCCTGCTCCTAGAGATTGGCTGTGTTGAAGAGTTTGGTTCCGTCTCTGGTCTGTTTTACCTGGCTCTAAAGCCCTTCATTAGCTGGATCATACGATGTACTGGAGGAGGGTACCATTAAATCGGCATTTCAGTTATTATTCTTTTTCAAAGGTACTCTAACTTGGGTGCTGTGCCCGCGTGTAAATGGAGCAAGTAATGTCTTTACACGTTAAGCTAACCACAACTATCATACGCTATGCAGCCTTGCAGACAACTGAGCAGCAGGTTGTGTTCAGAGTCCTTTGGAGCGAAATAGTCACTGGATAGAAATGGGTGTGACGTTTATAGAATAAGTTGCTTTAAAAGTTATTCCAACCTTTTTTTTTTAAAAAAAAAAACAAACATTTTAGTCACTTTTCAATGAGATATTCCCATGAGTTGCAGCACTGTTTTGAGAAATTACATGCCTCCACACGGCAGTGGCATGCCTGGCTATTTTGTGTGTTTGCGTGCGACAAAATGCACCACAATCTCTGAGAAAAGACAGAAGTCTGGCTTGTGACACTGTCTCAGTTCAAAGGTTCAGAGTAGCTGTCGCATCCCATTCTAGTGTTTTGGTTTCATTGGAAGTAGGGACGGCAAATAAAGCAGATGGAGCTTCAAAACTTCTCCTGAGGTCATTACCATAATTCAGCCTTTTAGTAATGTTATCACTTAACTAGGGCTGAACTAATTGCGATTTTTCTGACCAATATTGCAACTGCATTTTAAATTGTGATAATTTTCTATAAAATCCAAATTTGTAGTGGATACCAGTGTATCCTCTTTCTTTTGACTTGAGGCCTCAAACATAGGCAGTTAACACACCAGGCTGCCAGTTAATTATGGTTGTGTTCATGTTCACAGTACAGGGGTTGCAGCTTATGCAAATTGCAAAATTGCAGCTCTTGCCAATAATAAAAATTGTTATTTCCATACTAAAACATTGATCAATCTTTTAGCTCTAAATTTCCACACTTAAAACTTAAAGATAACATGTTTGATAGTGCAGGCTGTAATTAGGAATAACAAATTGCAGCTCTTGCTCTCTTAAATTGTGATTTGCGATTGTGATAATCTTTCAGCCCTACACTTCACTGTCCTAAAATCTAACAATGTACAATTAAATAAATTTTCTAATTAGGTTTTTATCCAACACAATAATGGCAACCCCATAACATGCACACATTTGGTTTTAACTACATAGCCACTCCTGTCAACTGGCTGTACATGTTGTTAAACGTCTACTAGGCTTGTTTATGTTTCTTAATTGCATAACATTGGAATGAAATGCTGCATCACTAAGACACAGCCCTTGTAGCTGTGTAATCAACACCGTTGCCATTGCCCCGTAGAGATTTGTCTTTCCGATTGTAGGGTCATGTGGAATGTTTGCTTAGATAAGGATAAGGAGCTTGTTTCTAGAAAAATACCACCCTTTCTCCAGCAGCAGCCGTTCATCAAGGTCTGGTTAGGTGTGTTGGGTGTGTAAGAAGATGTACGTGATGTCATTAAAACTGGGAACGTCTCTCTCTGTCATGTTTCTCTCACTCTGTCACTAAATATACAGTGCTGTTTGAGACACACCTTAGTGACATAGCGTACGCTCTGAGTCAGACGGTGTTCCAGATATATACGTGTGTCAAACAGGTACAGACAGCATGCTTGAGTGAATGATGGAAATTAATGACATATAAGTGACCTGTCAGTAAACAGCTGTGGTGCTCAATTCTTTGGATGAACATATTTAAAGTGAAGTGAAATAAAGTAAAGCTTAGGACCGAATGTCTACGGTGTGTGAAACTGAGGTTGTGTGGCAGCTGTGCGGTAGAAATCGCTGAGCTGCCCTTTCTCTGCTGAACAGGTGACAGGCACAAGTGTGGGCTTGTCTCTGTTGAACTGTCAAAAGATTAAAAAAACTAGTGACACAAAACCACTTTGTTGTTTCTGGTGCTGATATTAGAACCTTGAGTATTTTTCCTCTTTAGATATACCTCAGCTTAGAACCACAAGTTCTCAGTTGGTTTTAATTTGGTCCTGAATTTTACTTAAAGAACTTTGTGACATCTTGCATTTTATTTTCCTGCTTTAAATGAACGGGCATGATAAACACGTCAAAGACAGCCATTAACTTAATGGATTTAAAAGAGGTAGCATTAGCAATACGCTAAAGTATGGTGTCTGTGTGCTTCTGCGAGTCACCCTCTAAAGCCTGAAATAATAAATGTCAAAAGTCTGGGTCCGATCTCTTGGGAGTTTCTTGGACCATGTCGTACATAAACAAACTCAATTGTGTACTGAAGAAGGTATGATACTTGCATCCTTAGAAGCCACGTCATTCAGTTCTGTTTGAATACTCTTTCAATGCACTCTTTTCATCCGATTCATCCCCTTGGGGAAATGGTCCGAAACATTGAGTGCTATTGTACATTTCCACCAGACGTGTCTCCAAATCCCCAAAACATACATGGTGCAGCTATACAATACGTTATTTTCCATTGAACCACTTCGCGCATCTGAAAGTAGGCAATTGTGCTCAAACTATTCAAACACTCTACTACCCTGCAGAAAGAAATGCACAGCTAACACCATCACATCACACATTGAGGCCATTTACTTCTTACAGCAACATGGTGATCTGGTCATGGTTGGATTGCTCTTGAAAACACATCTAGGATTACTGTTGTCAGCACACCTAGGAGGCTCTGTGATAGAATTACAATCAGATCGTTTAAGCCACGTTCAGAAATGATCCAGGTTGGGTCTTGACCACATTCAACACAAATGTAAATCTATTTCCGCATTCAATTATGTAAGCACAAATTTGTTTGCAGAGTGAGAGGATAAACAAGGAAACAAAGGTGGAGGATGCACAAGGCTGGATTTATCCTCTAAACCAAGTTCCGTTTGGCTGTCTGTGAAAATGGCAAGCTTGTCTGTTCATATGTAACATGGAGAAAAAGTAAACACAAGTAAAATGGCATTGACGTATATGTTGAGGCTTTACTGTGGAATAAAAGTGAAGACACAAACTATAAAATAGCACTCACGGAATTATACAGTCCACCTTAAAAACCTCCAAAATGGAACTTTACAGGCGGATGAAACAGCTTTCTTAACCTGCAGCGGAGGCTGATAGAACAAGGTTTATTTCTAAGCAGCTTTGGAGCAATTCTATTGGTCTGTCCATCATGAATATTCACTAAGCTGAAAGGAGAATTAGAGCTTTTACACTGTGCAGAAAAAGAGATCAACGTTTTTACACCGCTAAATGGAGATATGGAGAAATATAATACTGTGGTACATGAAGAGTATATGTGGTATATCAGGATGTGTACTGTTTCAGACTCTCATCAGTTGGAGCTGTTAAGTGTAAGACTGTAGAGTCTTTAAGATCACCAAGAACATCCATTTAGCAGACTATATCTAAACTATTGACTGGTAGTGTATATCCAGATACAATCCAGGCATGAAACATAGATATGCTGCAGGATTGGATTAATTATTTTTGTTCCATTGATATCTGATCCATTGTTTTTGTTTGATATCGACTGGATAACTATAACTGTGTGTGCGTGTGTCTGTGTCAATACAAAATTGAGAAAGTTGTATAATGTATTGAAGGAATCTTGTAAATAATCAATCTCTCTCTCTCTCTCTCTCTCTCTCTCTCTCTCTCTCAGGGCTGTAACCCACTGGCACAGACGGGTCGCACAAAGCTCCAGAATCAGAGAGCAGGCCTCAATCAGCAGATCATCAAGCAGATGAGGATGAGAGCAGGGGCTGAGAACCTTCTTAAGTATGTACACACTCACTTACGCTCAGTGTTGCAAACTGACTCACACCTATGGTATAGACACACCTCCAATAAATCCATAAAAGCCATTTTTTGAGAAGAAGGTGGGGACAATAGATACTTACTGACACTTCCTTCTCTCACATAAAACAGCACTTGCCTTTGATGGGAGTTGATCATAAATCTTGTGTGGTCATAAAGAAACGGATCTCCAGTGTTGTTATGAGTCAGCCATAAAGTTCTATTAGCTAAAACTCTCCCTCTACTGAAGGAGTCTGCATTTTCTGTTTATTTTGAGCAGTTTCGGTCTTGTCAATCACCTGTCTGTGCTATCCTGTGTTGCCTGGCTTTAAATCTTCACTGTCTCACATCTAACCCTTGTGCTTGTGTCTGTGCAGTATGTGCATGCATGCATGTATGTGTGACAAAGGGATGAACCTGTAGGAGATAAAAGTAATCTTATGTCTCAATCTGCGAGGTTGACATACGTGCCGTTCTTTGTGGCTGATTCAGTGTTGAAGACAGATGTGCGACAGTGTGCCTTTGTGTCGGCCGGTGATGTTGTAGGAAGAGAATGCTGTGGTGTGCAAGCGCGTGCACGTGTGTGTGTGTATGCCTCTGTTATGTTGGGGCTTGAACCTGTGTGACTCACTTCTCACCTGGGCACACCACAAGCAGAGAAGAGTGTTATATCACTAATGTTTGTGTTCTTTGGCCTGTGGACTCGCTGCCCAAACAAACTTCTGCACAGCTAATCTGTGCCTTGCTAACAGCTCAGGCTGACTGTGCGTGTCGTGGAGTGTTTGTCTGAGCTGAAGTTAGCAGCTTGACTGATTTGATTCCAGAATAGAGCTCTTTTGAGTGACGCAGACTTCTAAGCATTGGGCCTGTTGTTGTGGGTTTGATCCACGATGCCACAACCATCTGTGGCCAGGGGTGAAAGAAAGAGGATGGCCCTCCCTTTCCCCTCATTACTTAGCAAGATGCTAGTCAATTTTACTCTCTACCTTCTCCTTTTTTCCATTTTCATTACCAGTTATTTTCTATGTAAAGTCTTTGTTTTGATACACCATTGTATTTGTAATAACAGATGTAATCCTTTCTATTTTCAGTCAACATTTTTGGCTGTTTTTTTGCTTTTTGTTGAAAACCAGGATCAGCAATACAACATAAATAATATTAAAATTACTGATGCACACAAAATATAAATAAGGTGCTTTTGTCCAGGTCATATGTACAGTGTGTGGTTGCTTTAATCTAATCGATTTAAGGCTAATGGAGGATGGGATTCCCCTTTCTGAGCTCTGGTATAGTCTCTTCCTCATCTTGTCCTGGCTAATCATAAACGGTGACACTGACAATACATGGTTTGAGATGGTTACGCATCAATATGAGTTGTTTTTCCTGATCAGTATCGGAACCATTCTAGGAATAAAACATAGAGCAGTCAATGTAGTAACTAGTTCCTTTCTTTAGTTCAGTGCGTTGCTGTAAGGTCTTCAGGTTTTTCCCCTCTGGTGCTTGCTGCACTATTGATGTATTAACTTTCCAGTTTGAACCCAGCTGCTGTGGGACTTAATTCTTCATGCTGATCTAGGATTAGTCTTACTTGGCATAATCCTCAGTGAAACTTTAATTTCTGAAATGGCCGGACTGTTTTCAGGTCAGTGATCGCAGTTCCTGAGGACATTGAGTTTCATTAGTGGTCTGGAACGCCTACAGACCCAGATTACTGCGGCAGGGGATGCCATAAACTTGGTCTCCTAGAGGGAGAGGGAGAGAGGGAGAGAGAGAGAGAGAGAGAGAGAGAGAGAGAGAGAGAGAGAGAGAGATTCTCTTTCTTTCTGAAACATGCATTTGTTTCCCATTGCAAGGACCACACGATCTTTGGACTTATCAGTTGCTATAGCAGAGTTTCATATGGTCACTGTCTCCACAGTGATGACAGATACACCCGCTGGGATGGTCTTTATACTGAAAAGCAGTTTGGGAGTTTGATCACTGCTCTGACGTCAGTGTGGCTTCCAACCTGACTTGGGACTGGAACTGTGATCAGTCCTGTCCTCTCCTCACCTCGCCTTACCTCCTTTTTTAAAAGTTGGGAACGCGAAGTTTGAGTGAACAAACATACGGTCTGTTGAATTCTTCCTGTATGAAGTATGATTTGGCCTTTATTTGCTGTGGGCTGCCACACTGAAACTCAAGGTAGCAGCAGGAGAGAGGGGATTCTCTAATTAACTGCATTCCCCAGTACAGTGGGGGTGTGTGTGTGTGTGTGTGTGTGTGTGTGTGTGTGTGTGTGTGTGTGAGGAAAAAGCTTCAAAGAAAATTGCCAAGCATTGCACATGTGACACATTTCAGCGCAGACCTCAACTTCAACAGACCGTTTCGTTATTGGGGGGAAAATATGAGGAAATATGACTGTTTTCTATGATTATTGTGATTAAATTAGATCACAATATGCTATTGAGCACATTGTGAGCATCATCAGTGCTTAAATAACTATGACCAGCCACATATTTCAGTAAAGAGAGAGCATAATTAGTCCTGTTTAAATGGATTTAGTGCAGTGTGTGAAACATTAAATAAAACAACTGCATTCCTAAATTTGAAAGTATTTTTAAAGTTGAAAGTGGATTTTTGTTGGTTATTATTAACATTATCACTGCTCATATACATGAAATAGAGTGCATTTACATGCCTACAGGCCAATACATTCACAAAAGGAGGTGTGATGTAACATAAAACTCAAACTACATTTTAAAATAATGTTTTTGTTTTTTTTTTTACCTGAAAATACAAATGCAAATCAAAAATGTGGAGAATATTTAAATCTTTCATGTCGTTAAGCAAGTAAGTGGTTTCACTCTCACTTCAAAAGTGTTGCCATCCGCCAATCGCTGTGTTAAACTCTGCTTGGTAATTTCCGGTACCACACTCTTTTCTGCACATGCACCGACTGAGCAAACCGAAAGAAATTAGAGTAAGAGTATACACGTGCTGAAAAACACAAATACTGAGCCAAGATATGTAAGAAATTAAGAGTATACTGTTCACATGAATAATAAGAAAACTGCAGAAATCAGATTATGATCAGAGTTTCAAGTGCATGTAAATTGTGATTAAATATTGTGCATCATGAAGTACTGTGGTACCGCTTTGCCCCCACCTACGTATTACGAGATGTATATTGTGTTACTTACATGTGGATCTTGTGAGATTGAGAAAGTTTGTGTTTAGTCTCAAATAGATTGTAGGAATAGTCTGATGAAGCCTCATGAAAATACTGGTTGTGTAATTTTTAACATGCATGAATTTATTTCCCCCACATAGCCAGGGACACACACACACACACACACACACACACACACACACACACACACACACACACACACACACATTATCCTTGCTGCCATATTTCCTCTTATTCAAATCAGAACAGACAGACTGACAGGTGCAGCACTGTGGCTACTGTAATAGCCGGAGGCTTCAGGTCTATCCCGAGCCTATTTGAAAAGTACTTTGGAAAGTCTGATGAAACCTCTATGGATCTAGAGCAGAACCAGACAGGCATCACTGTCAGGTGTACAATACCCGTCTCTTCAAAGTCTTGACCTGTTGTAAGCCTAATAGGCAAGCAGGAAGGCGTAAGCTGACACCTTTTGAGCCTAGATTTGTCTGGAGACGTACTACAATTTGTCAGTACTGATGATATCTATGTTCCAGTATGATTCAGTATGAATCTGCAGTGTCTACAGTTTTAATAGTCCTGGTGTGAATGACTTAATTGGCTCAATTGGCTCAACCCAGAGTTTCCTCAGGCAGTAATAGCCCTGTTTTCTAATCCAGTTCATACTTATGCAACACCAAACATGACCCAGGTGGTGAATACAGAGGTATGTTATCAGTATTTCATCACATTACATCACAGTGTTTATTCAATATATAAGAAGTGTTGCAGAACACCTTCATGGTGATAAACAAGAGGATAATTGGCCCTGTTTAATTGGACATGCCGTATGTAAAACACTGAATAAAAGAAATCATTCCTGTTTTTGTAATTGAGCGTCATGCCTGTTGTGGAACACTTACTTTTCAGTCTGGCAATCCGTATTGCGTTACATACATACAGTACTTTAATGACTTATGAATCTGGTTGTCAAGTCTGCCTTACACATGACCTTACAGAACTCTGGTTAACCTAATTCAGCTGCCGTAGTGCTTTAGATTCTTTTTTTTCTTTTATGTAGCAAATTGAAGGCCAACATATGGAAAAACTGAAATCAAAGAAAGACAAACTTTCGTGCTGCTCTTTGCTGGCAGAAAGGAGAAACACGTAAAGCTCTCACAAGGTTACTGTTGCTGTGGGGATGGGCTACATGCTGGCTAAGGGCTTCTCCTCTGAGGCACCAGTGTCGAGGACATGCTGTTTTAACAATGCGTGAAGGGCACGGTAGTCATTTCTGTACGCGCACACACATGCACATCAAAGAAAAGGAGTCGCGAGTGGTTTTTGGGTGAAGTGACTCCTGGGGCAATGCTTCAGTTTAGCGCTTACCCTTTGACACAACAGGTCTGCAGGTCAAACTTGTTACAGATTGTAAGGTAGCTTTAAGCCTCGAACGACCTACGTGTACATATGCAGGAGTACGCACAAGCCCGGAGGTGAGACACGAAGTTCACAATGGAGGACGGATAGGGCCCTTATTGTAGCAGTTAAATACACATTTGTACAAAGTCTTTTGATTCCCCTTCAACGTAGTGAAGTGCTGAGCAATCTATTGTTTCATTGATATCAAGAGAATGGCCTATTGTAAAAAGTAGTATGCAAATGAGCTGTTAACTAATCACAGTGTTTTTTATTGTGTAAGCATCCTGAGCACCAAGCTGAAAATAAGTAAATTTTATTGTACTAGAAATGTTCTTTAATATCAGCAAGTACATTCCAAGCACATTATTGTCTTGTGTGCTAAATACAAGTGCATTGTATACAGATTACAAATGTAATAATCACAAGTGCATTTTACCTCAGTAGAACCTCAGGGTACCAATTTGCACTCCTAGATAAAAATTAAGTATATTTTAATGTACTAGAAATGTACTTTATTATATGTACTTAACATGTACTTAGGTATTTTTAAGTGGGGTCTCAAAATAGTACAGTTATGTACAGTTAGTTCTATTTCAGTATATTTTGAATGGCATTCTTGATATATATTTACCATAGTAAGTAAATACAGTAGTTAGTATGTCAAAAATGGCGCACTTTCAGTATATTGAAACATTAATCAATGCAAGGAAGTATATTAAGTGTACTTAAATTAAGTGTACTTCAGGGTACTTTTTTTTTCTCCTGGGCAACCACAGAAGTAAAGCATTATGAACCATGTGAATGCCAGTATGTCACACAAAGACTACTGATGCATCGTTTGTTGAAATATTACAGGACACACTGACACACTGTAGTCTGCATTATTTTAATTCACTATAGTGTATTTTCTGTAGTATCACAATGTGACATCGCAATACTAAACTGTGACGGTGTGCTTTGTGGAGATGTGGCAGTGCATCATGGAGAATGGGCATTCTGTTCATTATGCCAGCTGATGCAACCGCATTGTTTGGAAACCATTTGACACCAAATAATAAGCAACAGTCAATGCCTCACTCCAGCACTCCTCCCTCTTTTGTAAATTGTGCAGGAACATGGCTGTAGTCAGCCCTTTTTCCTCATTAGATTTTCATGTTCAAAATATTGTGATGATGACAAATCGTGATCACAGTATCCTGAATTAAATTAACATATTGTATATTTTGTATAGCCCGAGCAGAGGGACGTTTTAAAAGATTAAAAAAAAAATGTTAAGGATTTACAGTCCAGACCTTTAGTTTAAGTGTGAATGAACAGAGCTTGCCTGCCTGTATCTTGTACTACGGTATACAACAGGGGCAAATAGTGCCACAGCTGTGTAGTCAGCTTTTGGGGGGATGTTATATGCAAGGGAGTCATTTTCTTGCTGCAAATCAAACCAAGACACACGATCAGTCAGGATTTCCGGAATTCTGTGCATCTGAGCATGCGACTTTGTGCGTGTACTAGAGTGCATGTGTGAGAAAAATGCATCAATCCAACTTTTTCTCTCTTCATACAAATCCCAGTACTGACCAATATCAAGTACTGTGTATGCGGTCAAGTAGTTATTAAACGAACTAGCTGGAATACTATCCTTGGGTGTTTGTGCTTAGCATCTACTCCGTGTGCTTTGTGTTATTTCACATCAGAGCCCTCTCCGCTATCCGGATTGGAGTGAAAGCTGAAGACTGACTGCGTCCAAGCTCTACAAGGGTCTCTCTTTTCATGAGCCAAAACTAAAAACTGCTGATAACATGAACATGTTTTAGCGGAACATTGAGACGAGAAAAACGCCTGCGACAGCTATCCTGACCACTTTACACCAAACAATTGGTTGGGAGCGTCTTACAACTCCAGCAAAACTCTCGTGATTTAATTCCGACATTGGGAATTTATCTGCGACAGTGAAGCTTGAAATTGCACTGCTAGAAAATGTTAAGGTCACACCTTAAACCAGTATCCAAAGTGTGTTGGCCAAATCTGACCTGTATCCGACCCACTTAATAGAATCAGTATTGGTGCCAATGCAGATCCACTATATGGTGGGTGTGTGTGTGTGTGTGTGTGTGTGTGTGTGTGTGAGCATGTATGTGTGTTGTTTGAGAAGGAGTGTGTAGGTGTGCTTCCTGAGGTCTTAAATAAGGATGTTGGTTGTTTGTGTATGTGTAAGGACACTGTTAGTGTATTTGTATTTGCAGCACAAGAATCTCTGTACACATCATGCATTCATGCATATGCAGAAATGTACATGCCTGACAGATGATCGGCTTCCTTTGGCTCTTTGTAGACTAGAGCGGTCCACTTGTGGCGTTTACATGGATATCCTGATCAGCAAGTCCACGCAATAAAAGCTTTTGTGATGGCTTTCCAAACCGTGACATTTGATCTAGTGGTAACAATAGTCAGCCACAATTGCGTGTTCTTTCTCTCTCTCTCTCCTTTTCTTTGTGTGTGGCCTGTAGTCAGATGTCAAAGGCATGTCCACATTTTTCATGTGCCCTTATCTTTGTTCGTGAGGGCATGGGGAGAATGTGGATACCTGCCGCACTTTCATTTTGGCCAAAGAGCACATCAACAAGATAAGAATGTAAGGAATAAGGAGTTCCGCTGCGGTTATAGAAGTTACTCAGTACTTGGTAGTTTTGCACCTGCTACTTTTATTCCTCTACTAAAGCTGGATGTTGCCACCTGCTTTACTTTTACTTGAATTATAATTTCACTGATGTAACAACACTTCGGTTGGCTAGTGTTAAGCCAGGCATACAATGTGATTTTAGAAATCTTATTGCTTGCTGACAACTCCCACTGCATGTTCGAATTACTCACCGTGTACGGACAAAACCTGCGATTTGTATACTCACACTGTACGAAAACACTCCATCCGACTGACACGATATGGGTACTCACACTGCATCTGAAACACAGCCCATACAGACAGCTCAGCTCTGTCTACAGACAGACACCAATAAAGATGATTCATTCAAAACAACACACTGCGCATCCGAGTACTGAGCAAAAACATTGGCTGAATCTCAAATGACTCCCTCCTCCTTACATGGTGCACCACGTAGGATTAGTGGCTGCTTATGTGGCAACCAACAGTGCATCGTATGTCTTAAACAGAGCCACTTGGGATTCAGCCATGTGTGCACAATTCCATACTGGACAGGAGGAAGGAGGAGGGTTTTAGGGATTCATCCGCTGACAAACCACCTGTGCTACAGCCGCTTTGCTAACTTTACTGCACTGTACGGAAACTGAAAACTAGGTGAACTACACAGACAATAAAAAACATCACTGTAGTTCAGTCTGCATATACTGATGCTGGTTCTGCAAATATTGACTCTTTTGCCTCCGTTTGTGTGTGTGTGCAGCTGTGTAGGAGCAGTAGTTGTGACTGTTTGTATGTGGTTTTGGGTGTGACGTTAAGAAACCGGCATGTGAGATCTGCTCAATCTGTGACTTTCTGACATGTCAGAAATTCATCTGATCATCCAACTGCTCAATCTGAGCTCGTTGGGCCAGTTAATCGGATATCCCCTTTCCTCTCCTTATGAAATTCAGTCGGCTCTGACCAAATCGAGCTTAAAATCGGGCTAGAATTGCACAGTGTATGCCTGGCTTTAAGCTTCCTACAGGCTAATATCTCTCAACACAAACGACGAGGGGATAGTAATTACATTAACTACCAAGCAAGTAGCTGATCGTGTGTCAGCCTATTATACATGGTCTAATGTATTTGTACCAGTGAACTGTTAACAAAGTTGCCCTGGTATCAACCTCTAGTAATGGAAAAAACTAATTCACCACCTGCTTAAAAAAGGTTCATCTTTTGATTAATTCCATGCAAACTATAGAAAGACACTCATACATGAACATTCTAGTATCCTATATTAGTACCACATTTATTGTTCCTGGCATAGATGATTATTCTTGAAATGTGGCTGTTGAGCTGCTATTGCTGAACACTGTTGGGGCTGTAGGCTGTTATATTTCAGTGCTGGGGATCATCTCAAAATAACTATTATTAATGATAGTAAAGCTATTAATAGTTATATATAAAAAAAAAATTAAAATTAAAAATAAAAATAATAATGATGATTATGATTATGATTATTATTATTATTATTATTATTAGAAGTAGTAGTAGTCGTAGTAGTTTGAGCTTGATAACCTACTTTTAAATGATTTGCATATAATACTTTTACATATTGTTAGATTTTATTTATATTGCGATAACCTACTTTTAGATGCTTTACACATCATAATACTTTTACATATTATTTTGTCACAGTGCACTAGACTATTTATGAGCTTATAACCACACACGTAATTGATTTTGTGTGTTCTTTTATATGAGAGATTAGGCTTCAACTCGCACGCCATCACTGTTTGCTGTCTGTCTGCACTTCAGAGTTAGGAACCGTCTCAAAATTACTAAAAAAGAAAGTGTTGCTGCTATCATCTCTATTGTTATGATTATTCATAGTGGTAGAGAGAGTGTTTGTGTAGTTTGACCTTGAACCTACTTTTAGGTGCTCATTTTAATTGAAGCTTTTGCTTAAAAATAAATAATTTTAAAGATTAGTAGTTTCAAAATAAGAGAAATCTGATTGGTAGTGCCTTAAAACCACATCTTCTCCAAAGAAACCTTTACTGTATCCACAGTCAGGACAGTAAGAGCAGAGAGAGACCGACATTGAAATGGTGGAAAATCAATTAACTTTTTACCCTGTTAGCCACATTCATGTCGGTATTTGTCAAGGAGATGCCAAAGGATCTCTATAATGACAAACTGCATTCTGCTTATCTAAAACAAACTAGCCACCTTAAGCTAAAGCTGGACGTGGGGGTTGAGGGAGGAGAGCTGATGAATACCCTTATTGTCTTGTTTACACTGAAGCAGTGGGACATCCGCTGAGATAAAAGACTGACTCACCAGCCTTTTCTGGGCAGCTGGTTTTTCTAATGGCTGGTGACGATGTTGCTGAGTTGACCATAGTTTTTGATATGTAGCACACCTGCTTGGTCAGCCATTTTCAAAGTCTATTTCTCAGCGGAATAAAAGACCAGTAGCATCCAGACAAGACATTTTTCTCTACGGGGAAAAAAATTGTACTCATCGCATTCTGTGGTTAACCAGTCCACTTACATACAGTCCTACATACATTTTTTCCTATGAATTTTAGTGTCGTTTGAATCGTGAGATTGTTAAGTAGTCAAAAAGGAATATTGGTACATATACACATCTGTTTAAATGTTCTGAAGTTCATAAGTAATGTTTTCAATACTGTACAGTCAGTCTAGTACGCCTTTACAGCTTTTGAATAATTAGTAGGAAGCACTAGGAAGCAATATAAGGGGGAGAAATACATTTTAAAACATGTTAGATGTGTCCAGAATGATAAATAGAGCTATATATACTTTAAAAATTACTGAGAAAGCTTCCTGAATTAAATGATAAGAAGAATAATGAGTTTTCATTTTATTTCAATTGTCACAAATGAAATGAAGTAGAAAATTACTGTATATTATTTAGCATACAACTTTTTTCGTTCAGCTTTTTGTTTGTAGGATTCTTGAAATATTGAAATATATGTCGCCGTCCACAAAATGGTGAAGATCTACTCACTATTAAGTTGCTGGTTTTTTTTTATAAGCCCCTCATCCGTTTGGCCTTGTCATTTCCCCTTGGGGGAATCCCTAACACCATCTCAAGGGCTGTCCCCTTTCTTTATTAGCTCAAGAGAAGGGTGTTAGATGAGCCCTCTTCATGAGACCAAGCAAGCACCAGTGCCGATTTCAGCGGCACAACTTGTTTAAGACATCATTGTGACCTGACTCTGGACTAAATCATGGTCACTTGTCTAGTGAGTTCAAGCAGTTGGTCACTGAGTGTGAACTGCACCACAAATAAACGGGTCGGGGTCGAGCTTTATCAGGACAGGCCAAAGAGTTCTCCTAAAAATATCTCCGGCTAATCAGCATGTGAAATCAGAGAGATCAGTTTACCAGAAGGGTCCGGAAGTAATTTACAGTCCAGCACGTTCAGCGGCTGAATTGTGAGTGCATTCTGGGAAACTTGCTTAAAATGGCATTGCGGGATGGAGTCGCTGACTTGGGTGGGTTGGGCTTGGAAAGTACAGAAAGGTCAGGTGTAAATTGTTTGTATCGTACTTTTCGGGGTCTGTGGGAAGACCGAGTTAGTTGTCTGTGCGTGACAGGCGTGTGTGTGTGTGACAGGTGCTTGAAATGGCTGAGCTGCTCTTTCTCTGAAGAATTTGTGAAACAGTTGACGCACACAAGTATCTCTTGTCAAATCGTCAAGAGCATAAAAATGAACTATTGTGAGTGTGTCATTGCTTTATTTCCCTTTCTGAATTTTGTATGTGAAATATATATATATATATTGTAATTGAGCTTTTTACGAATATACAAATTTATTAATTATAAGAATGATGTGGACAATACAGTATTTTTAAAAAAAAGTTTATAACACATTGTCAATATCTTACCCATCCCACCCAACCAGCCCTATCCCAAAAGAGGGAAAGGAAAGAGAGAGGAGTGACAGAAAGAAAGGGGGGAAATGAAAAGCTTTTAATTAAAGCTTTGTCTGTCTCTTTCTTTCAGGGCCACATCCAATAATAAAGTGCGAGACATGGTTCTGCTGGAGCTGAGTTATGTGAATGCCAACCTGCAGCTCCTTATGGAACAACTGGAGGGTCTGAACAGCTCGGTGGAGGTTTACCAGAATGTGCAGTAAGTACATGCGCTCACACGTGTAGCACTAATGAGGTTTTTTGTCTTCAATATTATGACTAAGCAGCAGTGAAGGGCAGTGGTGGACTACTTCACCAGAACATTCCAGGCTTCCTCCTACCCTCCCTTCATCTCTCCTCCGTATGAGTAATGCCCTACTGTAAACTTAGTAAGCATTTAAGGAAAACAGATGACCTTAATAAGCACACACACAGCCAGAGATCCTCCTCCACTCGTGACTCGTTGAACTGGTTCAGGACCTGGCGGCCATATCTTTGGAGCCTGTCTGATTGACAGGTGGACAGAAGCGCCTCCATGTACGTGGGCCAAAGAAGGATGAGGGAAGAATTTGTATCGTCAGAGCAGATGATAGATCTACGGAAATTCTACTGTTTCCTCATTCTCACCTGACTAGCTGGATAACAGTAGTGCAGGTTGCTGATACAGATCACTTAATAGATAGATTTATATGACGTTCAGTTCCAGGCTTTGTATAAATTAATAAATGAACCTGCTCAGAATCAGCTCGTTGTTCACCTGTTGGAAAATTGGTGACACTGATAAGTTTGTGAGCAAGACGTGTAGGATAATGGGACCCAGCTTGTATTAATTCTAGGTTAAAAAGGGTGAAAGAGGGACCCAGCCTGCAAGCACGTGAATAATTATAAGAGTATAAATATAAGAGGCAATGTTGCAAAAACAAAACAGTTTTTGTTTAATTAATTAAACATAATATCCATTTTAAGTCATTACTATTTATTCAGTATTTGCAAAAAATAAAGTTTCAAGAAGGAAGAAGGTGGAAAAAAAATCAGTTGATAAAAATGAATGATAAAAATAGTATGATATAATGGCTTAGTGGGCTAATATTATAATCAGCTAGGCGCACTTGTTACTCTACTGTTACTATACAGTGGTTGTCATGTACAGACATTCCATAATTGGTACCGGTCTGTCTATATTCTGATCAATCTAGTTGTTTAGTGCTGTAGAACTACTGACAATATCCCCAATATACTTGAATTGGTGTATCGTATGTATTTAACCATGACAAAATAACACACCTCTAAATAAACTGCCTCTTGCAAGCTGTTTATAGGACTATAGGTCTCTTATCACCAGAAGGTCTGCTATACAAAACAATACCCAGTCTGTCGGTTATAGTCGGTGTAGTTTTTGGCTATAGTTTTATCCTTCAGGGACAGAGAGAGAAGGAGTTAGGTGGAGGTTGGGGAGGAGGTTGTTTAAGTGTAGAGAAAACAGTCCGTCTGAATTCAAGCGGCCTCCTCCTCATCGAAATACCTCATCTCCCGTGACAACCGAAACAAAAAGAATGATTAGTGGTCAGATGGCAATGGGCTGAGGCACATGCTCATAACCCTGTGTTTATGTGTGTGTGCGTGTCTGCATGACTTTGAGAGTTTCTGGCATACTTCTTCTTTTGTGTATGTGGGTGTGAGAGAGGTATCTCACCTGAATCACAGTCATCTACAGATGCCTATTAATTCAGCATAGAGCCTTCTTAAAGAGGACCCCGCTGTCCTGTGCAAATGTTGGTGTATGTGTGTGTTCATTACAATAATCTCAGAAGTGTAACCTGTGTGTGTGTGTGTGTGTGTGAGTGTGAGTGTGTGTGTGTGAGAGAGAGAGAGAGAGATTGATTGACACTATGGGTCTGAAAGCTGTCAAGAAGCCATTCATGAGAAAGTATAAGTTATATTTACAAAAAAGTACAACATGTGCAAATCACACAGAGTCACTGGTGTTTTCACAACAGCATCCAGACCTNTGTGTTCATGGGAACTGCACTTTGCTGTGCTTGCCCTGCCCTGTGTGTGTCTGTGTGGTTGGGCGGTGTCTATGCCCAAACACTCAAATGTATCTGTCAACCAAATCTAAGCAAACGATAAAATATTATGTTCTCTGTGATTTGTTTAGGTTACATTGATTAGATTTTGTTCCTGGTGCTCTCAGTTTCAGTTATTTTTTATTTCAGCAACAGGTAAATGTTTCAGATTGCACTGCTTGCTGAAGCAACGGCGTGGTTTAAAAAAACTATATAGAAGTCCATTATTTATACCTTACTCTAAGCATGCACCATATTTCCAAGTAAAGCATCCTGTAGAAAGGTGCCTTAGTGCTAACGACAAAAGCCTGTCACTGCATTGCTATGGGGGCCGTTCAGACTGGCCACCTGATTGTCTGGACCTGGGCTCATGTAATAGCATGCACTTGTTTTGGTCTGTTGGGGTCTGAGTGACCTTGTGAATTAGAAAGTTTGTGTTAAATGTAAAAAGGGCCAAAACATCTGACAAAACATATTATTGCTTAATGTGGTGTGAGCTAAATTTGTGCTTTCACACAACCAAAAAAGACATTTTACAAGGTGATGTAATATGAGTATCGGTGAGGCTAATAATAATGTGATAAATGATTAACAGTGTGTTAAGCCACCCTTTGTGAAGCCAGCACCTGCGCTATTTGAAGCAGTGTTTACTTTGTGTTTCCAGCACACAGAGGTGAAACGAAAGTCATCGAAAGTCACTTAATATCCCTCCATTCAGGGCTAGATGGTAGGGCCCAACCAACATAAGTTCCAGAAAATTCCTGTCGGCTACATTTTTCTTTTTCTATAATATGTGACTGATTGTTCATTTAAGTTTAAGATTATAATTCTACTCTTTTCACTCCCCACAAGAAGGCAGCCCAAGTACTGATCAAGGCCAACTTTTGAGAAGTTAGCAGCTTGTGAGTACTCTGTTGTTCAGCTGTTGTTTTGTTTTCTTTTAACAGAGGTTCAGCCACCATCCCCCTCATCCCTCTTGGCCTAAAGGAGACCAAGGACTTGGACTTCTCTGTTCCATTCAAGGTTTGCTCTTTTCACAAGACATACTGAAGAACTGTGCCATTTTCTTTCTTTTTTTCTTTTCTGTTTTTCTTTTGAAACACTTTGCAAGGTCATCTCTCACGTGCCCGTATTCGTGCCGCAAAGTAGGTCAACTCTAGGAATGTAGAACTAATAAAATTTTTATTTGCTTTGGTGAAAGCATACAGTAATATTTGAAGCATTTAAGGTGGGTGCTGGCTGTTTTCATGTTTGCCATGGCCTTGAGCAGGGTTAGAAAAATGGTTGGACGAGTTTGGCCTACTTTCTAACCTGTCATTTCTACAGTCAGTAATGACGCAGTGCTGTGCACTTACAGACTCTCTGACATGGCCGATGCCATTGTTGAACTGGAAGCGGCAGGTGCTTCTGAAAGCTTAAATGAGCAGACTTTGTTTAAAGAAGTGGGTGGGGATGGAGTGTATGAATGGGAATTTATGAGAGTTTAAAGTGAATGCTGTTTCGTTCTCTTGGCAGGATTTTATTCTTGAACATTACAGTGAGGACAGTGCTAACTATCAGGACGAGATTGATGATCTGATGGACCTCAGAAAGGTAAAACACATAGTGTTTAACTCTGAAAGTGACCCTTACAGTTACGGCATCCACGTACCATTATTCTCCTACCATAGAAACATATGGGCGTACGGCCTTGTAATCTCAATAACCAGCCTAGTAGTCACACCAACATTTGTTGTTGTTAGACAGGAACTCATTCATGGTTGTACATTGCCTCTGTGCTTAGTTCACTATTCTCTCAATTGATTGGCACCATAATCCAGTTACAAACCAGGAGTGGAAACCTCACCACAGAATACACACTAATAAGACAACAGTAATGTTATGCTGTGCAGTTTAGTTCCATAATTAAAGCGATGGGTACGGTATTTTACTGTTTTTGCATGTAGTCTTATTGGAACAGTCTCAGGTGCGAAATGTAGGCCCCCCAACAATCAATCTATATATACACAATATAGTGGCCATATTGTATGTCTACAGTGCATAACAGTACATGAACATGAATTCAAGTCTTTTTACCTCTCTTATGTGTTTGAGCAGGCATGCCGCACTCCAAGCCGAAATGATGCAGGGGTTGAGTTACTCTCAAACTACTTCAACCAGTTGTTCCTTCTGGAGAGCCGATTCTTCTCCCCGAACCGCCAGATGGGTATTTTCTTCACATGGTATGTTCCAACTTCCCTTGGAAGTTACACTAAGTAGTAGCAGTGTAATAAGACTTTGTAGTGCTAAGATCTGAAGCTGGCAACTCAGCTGCATCGTGTTTGGAATATTCAACACTATTATAGTGACTTTCAAGTGAGCACTCATTCTCAGGCTCTTTTCAGAATATCCGTGTGATTCTGAATCATACCCAAGTAATCATAATTCATCAACTCACGGTGAAATTTGAGAAGTTGAATCGCTTTCTAAGGAACGTAAAGAAATTCACGTCAGAGGTTTACATCCCTGTTAAGTAATATTTTCCAGCTCATTGAGTGCTCAAAACTTTCTTGTCATCATGTACACTTTAACGCCTAATCATTACGTAACTTTAACAATGCACCAGAGTTCTCCTAACTGCTTATACAGGGTTCAGAGTGACTGAGCCCTTATTATAGTGCTACTTCCTTTAGTCCTTTAGTGTATTATGCAGGCACCTGTATCAACAGTAAATATACCCCACTCAAGAACTCGAGTACTGCACGAGTTCTGATGAGTTTCCTTACACAGAAACGTGATCCCTGTAGATATTTATATGAAGGACAAAAAGGAAAAACTGCTTCGTCATGTAACATTTTCTGCTCAAAACCCATTATGAGATATTTCTAATAAATCACTCTGTATCATGTAGGTACGACTCTTTCACTGGCGTGCCAGTGTGCCAACAGAACATGTCTTTGGAGAAAGCCAGCATCCTCTTCAACATGGCCGCGCTTTACACACAGATCGGCAGCCGCAGCGACAGACAGACACGCGCCGGGCTCGAGGAGTCCATTACTGCTCTTCAGAGATCAGCTGGTTAGTTTTTGTTATTGACAGTTAAGGAATGTGAATTAAAAGGGGTAATGATAATGAGCTGTGTTTACTCGCTGTTACTGGTCATTAATTTTTTTGGCCAGTTTTCCAGCCTGCTCTTGGTCTTGCATATTTTGGAAGGCAACATGAAACTGTTACTGTGTAGTGTGACTACAGCTTTATGATAAAACTTTCTGCTGTTGTTGACACCATAAATGACAAGAATTAATAAATGACAGCCACTTGTTTTTAGGACATGCCTGTGTGTGTGTGTGTGTGTGTGTGTGTGTGTGTGTGTGTGTGTGTGTGTGTGTGTGTGTGTGTGTGTGTGTGTGTGTGTTTGTGAGACAGTCACTTGTTTTTAGGACATGCCTGTGTGTGTGTGTGTGTGAATAGGTTCTCCAGTCACAATTGTGCTCAGTGTTCTGAATCTCTGAATCATACTCTAAATCTTAAAAAATAATCAACCTGATTTGTGGTGAAATTCTAATCTTCATGATGTAGTAAATTCTTGTGAGGCAATATTTATACCCCTGTAAGGTTTATTGCCACACTGAGGGGGGGCAGGAGGTGTAGAGGGAAATGTGTGTTTGTGCTGGTGTTTTCCTCCAGAAGCAGGAACGTTTCAAGTCTTATTGCTATCAAAACAAACGTACTGTCCTCTTTTCATCAGTCACACCCACTTACAATATTTTGTGTTCTGTGGAAGGAAGGACCATATATGGCTGGCTTCCAGTTTGTCATACTGGCACAAGGGGGGTGGCATGACAAGCCAATGACAGACATACTGTCTGCCTCTCCAGCATAACAAGTCTGTCTTATATCTCTGTCATTCTGAATGCCACCTTAAGAAAAGCTACAAAAACAAGAGATGAAATGTTATTGTCTACTAGAACGCACATGTTGTGTCTAGTATGCAATATGCCAGACAACAGTCGTACATTTTAAATTAGCCTGAATGTGCAAGAAATCTCAGTAATATTAAATAATCAATAATATTAAACTATCTGCTCGTCTTTCACATATATGTAATATTAAATAAACTAATCATGCTTGTGTTTTTTCCCCCCCACCTCATAGGTGTCCTTCATCACCTGAAAGAGACATTCACGCACACACCTAGTTATGACATGAGCCCCGCCATGTTGAGTATGCTACTGAAGATGATGCTAGCACAGGCTCAAGAGTGCTTGTTTGAAAAGCTTGCCTTGCCAGGGATCCACAATGAGTTCTTCAGTCTGATCAGAATGGCACAGGAAGCTGCCAAGGTACTGCTCTAAGACTAGATTACTCCATACAGCGACTCAAGCTTTTGTGAAAATGAAGGCTGTTCTGATGACTCAATTTAAAGACAATTCCAGATTCATTTGTTTTGATGATCTGTTTTAAGACTCCCACCCGTCCCCAATTGACAATTTCTAATAGCATCTGTTATTTGCAACAGAAAGTCAAAATCATTTGACATTGTTCACACTCCTGGAGTTACCTTGTTGTTCATTAGGACGCCCTCTAGTACACCGTTTTCTTGTTTGAACTTTTCTGTGTGGACAAGCAACAAAAACTTGTCCTAAACTTTTAAACTCCTTTGTCGTTGATGCCTGTTTTCATTCCTGTCATAGGTGGCAGAGGTGTATGACCAGGTCCATCAGTCCATGATCCAGACACCCATTAAGGACAACGTGCCCTTTTTCTGGTCCACAATGGCGCAAGTGAAGACTCATCACTATCGCTCTCTTGCCCATTATTTCGTCTCCACCGCTCTATTGGACCACCAACGTAAGTTGATTTATCAGTCGCAGCTCTTGCATCAAATTGCAAAACAAGAGTTCCCTGTTGGCCTCTGCTGTCTGGCTGAAAACCCATTGCAACCTTTAAAGGGACAGAGCAGCATTTTCAAGTTCAGCTCTCTCAGCACCCTCGTGGGAATGATGAACTGGGGTAACAGGAGTTTAACAGAGTCTCCTTACGTTCAGAAAGATTCAAATGAAACCAAACTAGTGTGGTAAACTATTAATAAAGCCTTCCACTGAGGGAGAAGGAATCCAGAAAATAAAAAGAATGGAAAGAAACAGAACAGGAGGTAAGAGGGAGAGCAAATGGGGTTATGTAATACCTTTTTTCTGTTGTTCAAACTCACTAGGGGCTGTTTTTGGCCCAGGGCTATACACTTCTCCCACAGAGGGTAGAAACTTTATCAGTTCCCTCCCAGCGCCAGGAACGGCAGCCTCCCAGAGCTGCTGATAAAGCACAGGTCCCTGTGGATGCCTTTAGTGACGTGACTTCAACATGAAACAGATCTCCAGCACTGGGTATGTGCTGAGAGGGAATTTACAGCTTGGTCATCTCTCCGTTTTTTTAGGAGGTGTAAAGAAAAGATTAAGGCCCCAGGCTTATCTGGGGCTTTTGATGCATCAGTGGGGCGTTTGCTGGAGATGATGACGATGATGATGATAAAAAAAAGGACAGTGTAAAATCCATAGGCACCTAAAAGGAATGTAATAATATGGAATTTTAATAAATATGAATAAACATTGACACATTAAGATTATTGTTTATATGTTGGCCATTGTCTTTTCAAACCTATCCTCAGGAATGCTGAGTATTCACAGTTACCTACTTACCTTGGTTACTTAAGTTCATCTAATACATGCTTTAATAAGTGTTACCAGTGGAATTGTAACAGATACATGCAATACATATAAATGTGTTTGTTCAGTGTATTGTATGTTTTATATATTTATATTTAATTGTATAGACAAACTGCCCAGAAGAAGCGTTAAACAATACATTTTCTGGCTTAAGAACTTTGCTGTCTACTGGTTAAATGACTGGGTGTCATTGTGGTTTGTGTATGCCTGCAGTAAACCCCAGTGACGATGAGGATAAGCAAGAGAAAGCTCTGTCTCAGCTATATGACGTGATGCCGGACGGGCACTCACCTCTCGACATCCTGCGGCAGAAAGAGGAGAGGCACCGCGTAGGTGAGACACTTAGCAACTCTGCTACTACTAGTGCTCTGTGTAGGACGTGCAGTTTCATCTAAATTTCCACTCCACTCCAAGGACAAAAGGAGATGTACATTTTAGGTCAAATGTTTGATTAATTGGATTTCTGGCTAAAACTTTGAGGAGAGAAAATAAAAACTCTAGAACTCTAACAGCTACACACTAGCATAGATCCTCAACGGTCCATAGACTTGGAAAGCTAAACCTACCGTCTTAAGTGCTGCATAATATTTTAAAATTATGTAACCTTGGACTTTTCCTATGCCCTACCTCCCACAGGTAAGGCTCACCTGAAGCGTGCAATAGTTGGTCAGGAGGAAGCGCTGCGCATCCAGGGGCTCTGCCGTCACCTCCGAAAGCTGGACATGCTCAACAACATCCTGCAGGCCAGCCACAAGCGGTCTCTGGTCAAATTCGAGCAGTATGCCAAGGAAGACGAGTTCACTGACTACATGGAGGCACCAGACATCATCTGTGAGTAAAAAAGACAAAGACAAAGCCAGAATTAAACGGTCAATAGAAGGCAAAACTGTTATACGTTAGCGTTACGCATGAATCCTGCTGTTAGCATCTTACAAAAACATAAAAATGTAAAGCTTTGTTGACAACAACTTTATCCCCAACACATTAGAGAAAAACAGTGGTCTCTGGGAAAATCAGCATAAATGTTGCCCGGTTAACACATGACTCGAGATCATTTGCATAATTTCATAAGAGCTAAATGCTCCATATCTTCCTTCCTATCTTTATAATTACACCCAGGATGTAGGTAATCAGCTCATATCGTAGCCATGATAAGAAAAGAAATTCTAACGCTGACCTCATATTTACCTTGTCCTTGAACACAACCTGACTACAGTCCAGGTCTCTCACAAAGAATGTTCTGTGACAGAAGTGACGATGAGGATGACTATCATTAACAATGTCTATGTCCTCAGTTATGTTTGCCCTCCTTCAGAAACGGGTCTTGTAAAAACATCAATATTTATTAATGCTCATACAGAAGGAGCACACACTGTACACCTCAGCAGATGGCAATGATGTCAGTTTTGTTTATAGGACAAACACTAAGGTAACGCTCTGTGTTCTTCCCCCAGCTAAAACTGAGCAGAAGGCTGAAATGGAAATCCCTGCCTGCATTAAGGTGAAAGTCAAAGACATATTCCAGAGACTGGTATGTGGGCTACTAATTTTTTCCTCCTAACAGTTTCCCTCTTTTTCACACCATTTGTGGGGTCTGTTCACAGCAATGCAATGCTCTATTGAGATGTGTAATTGGAAGTTTGGAGATTCCATTTATTCCCCAAGCTTGTGTGCTGTGTTGAATAGACCATTACAAAGCCTTTTCCACACTGTTCATACAGACTCATATTACAGCACGCCAGAGGTCGTGTCAGACTTTGGAAAGGCATTAAGCCTTTTTGAAACTGAGTTTGTTTGGGCAGTATGAAAAAGCTTGAAGGCGCTGTGGTTGTACTAACATGAATAACAATGGTGAAACACAAGGTTGTGCACTCTGAAACTGTCTGCTGAACCTCCTCGTTTGTTCACAGCAATAGGAGTGCACAAAGTTAACCTTGAGTTTAAAAGTAGGCTCCTGATGTGTATGTTGGGTATGGGGGGTGTAGAGTGTGTGGATGGCGTGTGGATGGCTAAGAGACACACCCAGACATTGCATAAGCCAGACAAACAGGTTGGCCTGTTACTGTTTATTGTACTTTTTTTTCTGTCTTTTGTCCCACAGCTAGTCCAAACCTAGATTTAGTTCATTGGTGATTCTACACAGGTTTTGTCATGGTATTCCAGAGGTTGTATTGACTTTAAATGGGACTGGGAGACAGAATAAGCCAGGTGAAACAACTACCAACTACCATACTGTGCAAAAATTAGAGACCACCCTTTATAAATGTACTTTCTGTTTAATTTCTTGCCAAAGCATCCATTTATTTATTAGCATTTTTTATTTGTAGTAGATATTTCTCAGGAGATTAGATATACACTAAGATAATTCAGTTGCAAAAGTAAGGGGGGGAAAGCAAAGGAAGGTAAGGGAAAGGAGAAGTTTCCCAACCTGGAGACCCACTAGACCACCAAAACTGTCCCCATGAGATAAACAGTACTTAAAGCTTCTGTCTTCCAAGAGAGGATCAAGCTTCTCTCTTGCATCATATCTGAAAAAATTCAACAAGTGTTTCTGTCCATCCTCCCACTGTGAGAGTACATCTCAACACTATGGGTCTGAAAGGATGTGTAGCTGTCAAGAAGCCCTTACTGAGAAAAACAGACAAAAAGAGAGAACATTTGCAAACCAAAGAAACTGCTGGTGTTCTCAGAACAATGGATGGTCACCTGGAATTTTGGAAAAATGTCCATGCATATTCCAACTGAAGGTCTCCCAAAAAGAAAGGGACTCTCTGAAGGAAGTCTCCCAAAAAGAATGGGAGCACGCTTAACACTGACTGGGCACACTAACTAAACGACTAGTGAGGCTTCTGTGTAATCGTCAGTAAAACCTTTGTTTTCTGTTTGTTCCTGATGCTGAGAAATCTTGTACTAAAGGCCGTTTTGACTGGAAATGAAATATATAAAAGGTGGTCTTTGAGTTTTCCACAGTACAGTACCCCCATACTTGTTAAATACACCTGAGGACACTCACAGAGAAAAGTTTAAAAGTGATGATTTCCTTGAGCTTAAACGACCTGATTTTTTACATCTAAGTGTTTGGGCTATTTTGATAACCTCAGACCTTCGATATTCCCCAATTCCCCTCTATGGGTTTAATCTTCTTTAGCAGAAACGTGTCAATGAAGGAAGCTGGCTAGCGATATCAAATCTTCTGTAAACTCCCTTAACATTAAACCCACAGCTTTTATCTTGCACTGTATGGAATTTATTTGTTTTGAGGTAGCAAACAAGGCTGTAACTTTCTTTATGTGAAACGACAGTTTGTACTTGAATAGAAGCTCTGTTTTTCTCCCCCCAGGCCAGTTAAAAGTTAATTTTTATTGCAGCCTGGTATTCTCTAGAAGCTGTAAAAACAAAGCACTTTACCAGCTGACCGGTGCCTGTGTTAGATGCAGTGGCCTTTTCCCAGGCTGCCCATTACGGAACAAGTCGCCATAATGTAATGGTTTCCAGTCCTGGTCCTGGGCCGTGCTGTAACTCATCAGATCTTATCAGCTAATTAACTTTAAGCTTTTCTGGAGAAGCAGTGGATGTGTTTGAGCAGGTAGAACAATGATATGTGCAGAGTAGGCAGGAATGGCCAATGTGATATTATCATGACAAACTACGTCTCTAGGTATCGAGTATTATCAGATTCAACATCTGTAAAACTGCATTTGCGTCAGTTGTAGAGAGCTTGTAGACAACAACCAATGCTATCACTCTGTCAAAACTGTGGGAAACCGATAGAGGGAGAATGACCAAACATGAACGAGGGCTTACACTGTGGTTTCACCAAAGTCATCAAAAACTAACTAAGAAATTTAATATAGCCTAAAAACAATATATATTATAGCATCAACAGTAACAATAAATATCACCCTGTTGTGATCTCGCATGGTCATAGTGACTGTTGTGGTGCTTTTGTGGTGCAGGGCCCACTGTCCGTGTTCTCGGCAAAGCAGAGGTTGACAGCACCGCGCACGGTCAGACTGAAGGTTGAGGATAGAGACCTGGGCTTCACTCTAAAGGGGGAGGCACCTGTCCAGATCCAGTCGCTGGACCCCCTTTGTCATGCAGCTGTGAGTACACGTACACACACACACACACACACACAGAGCTAACATTCAGACATACGTGTATGAATACAAACCTGATCAGCTGACCCTCTTAAAGTGAATAGACTACTTGCCCACACGGTTCTTCTGTATGCCTGGAATGTGTTTGCTGACCAACAACGGAGCTTGAATTCCGTGAACTCTGTCTCTGTCACTCTCTTTGTCTTTCTTTCTTGCCTCATTAATAGTTTTGTAATGGTGAGCAGGCTTAATGAGAGAGGACAGACAGATTAGTGAGATTACATAACATCTCCCAGATGGGCCTTTCACTGCAGACCATCTATAATTATACCTTACTACTCCCTCAGAGCTCTAAGCTCTCTCTCCCCTCTCTGTCTGTCTCTCTCCGTCTCTGTGGTATAAAGAATAGGGTACTGGATTAGCTTTCTGTTTGGTTCCCACGGAGAAAGAAGGAAAATGATATTTCTTTCTCTCCCTTTCTCTGACCACTTTCTCACATATGCGCACCTGTTTCTGGCTTCAGTTCTATTAGGGCTGTCTAGCTGTCCAAAGCAGCTGCATATTTGGTCAGAAGTGTGTGTGTGTGTGTGTGTGTGTGTGTGTGTGTGTGTGTGTGTGTGTGTGTGTGTGTGTGTGTGTGTGTGTGTGTGTGTGTGTGTACCCTTTTGTTGGAGCACATCAGTCAGTCCTTCCAGAGAGTGATAGGGTGTTGTAACAGCAGGTTACGTTTTGTGTTGTATTAGGATGTGCGCCTGCTCCTTCTCTGATAAGCACTTTGTCAATATTTGCCATGTGGTAAAAAGCTTCTCTTTCACACAGCAAGATTTACTGTTCATCAGTGTGACCTTTTATTTTTCTCTTTCTCTTTCTCACTCACTTCGCTGTTATCACTGCCTTCCCAGGCGGACGGGTTGAAAGAGGGTGATTACCTGGTTGCCGTGGGTGATACAGATTGTAAGTGGATGGGGGTGAGCGACGTCATGAAACTGCTGAAGGATGTGGACGAGGAAGGCATCGACATTAAAGTAGTCAGTGTGATCGACAACAGCAGCCAGCCAATGGTAACTCTTCTATTTCCACCTTAAACTCCTTTGTGGCCTTATAGTTGCCAGTCTGCCACTGCTTACGCTGAGAAAGAAAATCAGTGGCACTCTCTCTCTCTCTCTCTCTCTCTCTCTCTCTCTCTCTCTCTCTCTCTCTCTCTTTTAAAAAAAAATGCTGTACCACACTGAAGAGAAGGAGAAAAGTTTTATGACCCAGTTTACACCTGGTCACTTCTGAGTCTTAAGGATCAGCATTATGTCTAGAGGCCAAGCCACATAAAAATGGAAGTGTAAAGTTATAGCAATGTAAAGACGCCTTCCACAACCAAATCTCCTCGCAGTACAGCCAAAACTCCTCCCCATACAGGGCATGTCCTCCTCTGAGCATGTGATCCATATCTAAGAGGAAACAAAATGCTTAATTACAGTATGAACCGGCAATACTGTGCAAAGCAGTGTGTGGTTGGTAATTAGTAGCCGCGTAAAGAGCGGTTCGCATTTTCTGTCCCTTATAGCAACCGGATTTCTGTCCAACAAACGGGAGA
>CM067498.1:3635282-3652707 GCA_034552555.1 Semaprochilodus insignis
TTACTCAGCGTGACTGTAGCCCACATAGCTACAGTTACTCAGCGTGACTGTAGCCAACATGGTTACCGTTACTCAGCGTGACTGTAGCGCACATAGCTACAGTTACTCAGTGTGACTGTAGCCAACATGGATACCGTTACTCAGCATTATTCTAGCTAATGCAGCCTGTCAAATTCTTACTCCAAACAATAGGGGGTGGCATCACCAGAAAGTCGTGGTGTCCACTCCTATTGTAAGAAACAAGAACATTCACAGTGCCTACTCAGTCCTACTCAACGTTAGCTTTAACAGCTGTTTACTCACAGGTCTAGAAGAAACAGCGCAAGTTTAGCCTCAAACTTCATCCCTTTACTTGCCGAGAGCATCTCCAGCAGTGGAAGGCAGCTAGAATGGTAGCTCTTGTTTTGCATTATGTGACCTCTTTTGTTTGGTGCCAAACATTATTTTTTGCTAGAAGCTAGATCATTGCATTTACTCTTACTTAAATGATCTAACCAGGACCTTTAACATGATTGACAAGAGGGTAGAATACGCCATCAGGGCAGTTGTGCTACTTCTTCATTCTCTCATGTTGGACTGATTCGATTCAGCATAGTTACTTGCTATCACCTCTGGAGGTACAAAGTGGCATTATGAGACAGGACTGGTCGGGGGTTGGCTGGTTAGCATGCTAACTTCAGTAGATATCTCTGCAACATGATACACAGACATGCAGTCAAAACAGTTATGGCTTTAAACAGTTTTCTGTGGATACTTTTAGTTAAATTTGGATTTTTTTAAACTGCAAATACCTCTGTCACTGACTCCCCCTCTATCACTGACTCGCCTTCTATCACTGACTCCGCCTCTATTACTGACTCGCCCTATATCACTGACTCTCTCTCTCCATTACTGACTCGTCCATCATTACTGACTCGTCCACCATCACTGACTCGTCCTCCATCAATGTAATTGCAATATCATGCAGCACAAGTCACTCTGTTCCAATAATAATGAGAGAACAACAGAATAATGCACAGATCTCCAGGAGAGCCCTCGCAGGTCACTGAGATCTTTTAATCGTGCACATAAACACACTGGCCTATGGAAGCTCCTGAAGTGCTGCTGAGGCTGAAGTGGGACGCCTCTGTGAGAAGGTGGTGCTATTCCTCTGGAGTTTAGTTCTCTGCTTTCAGCTGCTCTGTGGTCTTAACTTCTGTCTTATCTGAACCAGCTTCTACTGTACTGTTTACACCATTGCCATGGATACAGATTCCCTTCTGACAGCTTTCCACAGCCCCTGTTCATGACTATTTTTACTTCTGTAGTCTGCAGGCACAAGGTCAAGCAGCAGTGGGAAAGAATCAAACAGAACTGTAATTAAAGTTAACTTCTGACATCAGAGTTAATGCGGAAGAGCTAAGATTGGTCTAATTGGTCCACTTTCATGCAGTGACTCTCTACAGGCTTTTCATAGGCACATTAGCAGCTGCACAGCTATGACAGCCCTGGGACTTTCTTCATGATACTACACTTGGTTGTTATTTTAAACATCCAGCAAAGAAAAAAAAAATACTATATATTCCCATGAACGTGCGTGACTAGCTCGCCCTCCATCACTAGCTCGCCCTCCGTCACTAGCTCGCCCTCCATCACTAGCTCGCTCTCCATCACTGGCTCTCCCTCAGTGAGTGGCTCTCCCTCCATCACTAACTCACCCTGTATCACTGACTTGCCCTGTATCACTGACTTGCCCTCCATCACTGGCTCTCCCTCCATCACTGACTCACCCTCCATCACTGGCTCTCCCTCCATCACTAATTCAACCTGTATCACTGGCTTGGCCTCCATCACTGACTCCCCTCCATCACTGGCTCGTCCTCCATCACTGACTCAACCTCCATCACTGGCTCGCCCTCCATCGCTGACTTGCCCTCTATCACTGACTTGCCCTCTACCACTGACTCACCCCCTGTGTCACTGACTCACCCACCATCACTCTTTCGCCTCCATCAGTGACTTACCCTTAATCACTGACTCTTCCACCATTACTGACTCACCCTCCACAAACTAAGCATGTTTTGTTCATATTGCAATGAGATATACAGTGGACATTTGGACATTAATTAAAACAGCAGCTCATCCACAGTCTTTTCACAGTCCAGACCGTGGCCATATCACACATCTGTAAGATTATTGACAGAGTTTTGATATTTGCTATCGAGTTACCAGCCCTACACATACATACTGAACATCACAGCGCACACAGGGAGTATCAGGGTTACATCCGATTCAGAATGTAAAAAGGTCTGTGGTAACATTCAGAAATCAACACCAAGCGACACCAGATCAAGGGAAAAAGAAATACAGTTACAGAGAAAGATCATACAACCATATGTTAGATGTATGAGTCAACCAAAAAGCTTTTATCCACTTTACACCTGAGTGACCATCCAGGGAATGCACACACAGGGAATGCTGGCAGAGCTGGAAGGATGAACCTCAGACATGCCGAACATGCAGATAAATAGACGGATGGATGAATTGATAGATTGATAGATTAATAGATGGATGGATGAATGGCCAGCTAGCTAGCATACCAAATTTCTTACTAAGTTAGCTTTAGCTTGCTAGGTTGCTGAGACTTGGAGATGGCAGAGTGAGGCATGCTACCCGTGTGGTTGGTTAGGAAATGCCTACAGAAGCATTACCTACTATTAGGACAACCCGTTTTGCATGGAGAGGAGAGACTTTGGCAAGATATTGATAGGACATGCACTATACATGATTAGCTTAATTAGAAAGAACACTCAGATTTAGGTTCCTGGGGGCTTTAAGCTAATTTAGAAGTTATTGAGTCAACAAGTGGTCATTTCCTTACAGGTAAAGATGATGGGATGATGGGATGATGGGATGAAGCAAGCCTTTATTACTGTTTAGACATGATTATATAGAGAAGGGTGATGTAATTACTACTAGTGTCTCTCATTGGCTTTTGTTACATCCAAATCTGCCATGTCAGTAGCTTGTGGATTGCAAGATCCAGCATACTGTTAAACAAACCATAGAACTTGGCCTTGGTCAAAAAAGGGGACCTAAGCAATAGGGCCTCCGCAGCCTTCCATAACAGTTTTTGGAGTTAGGCATGTTTGTTAAGCTCTTTGTGCTTTGCAGATCCAGCATCGCTTACTGGAGCATGTTGAGATGAACTGTGGACTCTGGCGGTACAGCAAGGCCATTATTCTTTGATCACTGTGTATAAATGTTAACTGCTGTGAAAGTTCTGATAAGCTGTGGTGCTGTGCTGTAGGTACTAGAGCTGGGTATGTTTTACTGATACCGAACCAATGCCTTAAATTTAACAGCAGTGGTTTACAGTAACTCAGTAAATGTAATTGGTTACTGTACTTAAGTAATTTTGGGGGACTTACTTTTTACTCCACGACATTATGGCCAGTTGTCTTTTGGCTTATGTGTGCATAAAAACGTAACATGTCCAAACGAAAGAAGCCTAAAGCGAGCCCACCAATCAGGGTACAGCAGTCACTCACTCATCCTCTAAACTGCTTCATGCATCAAGTCAACCTCAGATACCACATGATGTTTTTTTCGTTCTTTCTTTTTTCTTCTTGCTTAAAATAATTACATCAGCACTAAAATTAGTCATCTTATTATCAGCTCACCAGACAAAACATGAGTCACTTGTGACTGAAACATTCCTAATAGAGTGTAATACCTCTACAAGTACCAATAACAGCTGTGACTGGATTTGGCATGTACTGGACAAGTTTCTGGATGTAGCCCACATCAGTGTTCAGACACTCTTGCAGCAAAGAATTGCGCAGTTGGGCCAGATTTGGTGGATGCCTTCCCTGGCACAATTCCGAGGAGAGTTTCCTGTAGACTGGGATTTTAGCCACTGCTGGTAGACCTGTATGACCATACGCCTGTAGATTCAGCTGCTTCCTTCACACTATGGTCTTTGGCACGCCCAAATGCAGTCGCTCCTTTTAGCCAATCATTAACATCAGCTTTGGAGTCATTTTCCACACATGGAACGAGACATTCACTGCACTGTACCGCCTCTTCTCAATCTATGGATCCCGTCACTCACACCCCACAGGTATTTATAGCCCCATCGTCCTCGTGCAGCGCCATCTGCAGGAGCCTGAAGTTACTACCACCTTAAACACGCAAGGTGACTCATTTTTGAGTTCACAAGCTGAGACTGTTTTCATCATGCTATGCCACCAGGCATTTTCTGGGCTGCCAGTTCATAACAGCTTTTGCATCACTGGTTTGTGGTTGTTTTGTTAACTTACTATTTGATGTTTGGTTAAGCAAAGTTACATTTCAAAATGTGAATATTTGTTTTTTTCTACATGAATATTATATGTATTTATCGTACAAGGAGTGGTCTTTTTAGACTTTTTGGTAGTACTGAGGTGTTTTATGGCTTTAAGATATTGATTTTGAGTTGATTAATTGAGTATTCTAGCCCTCGTGACAACTGCCAGTATCAACATGTACTCCAACAATAATCCCTGTTTCGAGATGCATTGTGGTTAATGAAGAGATGGTCAGAATCTTGTGTGTTAATGGTGTTAATAGAAGTAAATGTGTTAATAGAAGTCACTGGGTTGTATGTGGATGTTTTTCTTGTGTCTGTAAGTGGAGAAAAGGGGCTAATCTCTGTTCTGTTTCTCTAAATCCTCCATGCGACACGCTGCAAAGTTCATGTGCATCCTCCTTGTGGTCCTGATGTGAGGTGTCTCTATGGCAACAGCAGGAGCAGTGGGGATTGGTTGGCTTGGCTTGTGTGACTCCTGAGAGTTCTGTCAGGATGGAGACAAGTAGACAAGGCTACAGGCTGTGTGTGTGTGTGTGTAAACACTTAAAAAGCGTCTCGAAGGAGATGGACATAATGGCTGCTTTCAGTTGCTTTTCCTTTTTTCTCCTTTGCATTTCATGTCTGACAGCATGTGATTTGTCCTTGGTCGGAGGCTGAAAGGCAGCTGAGTGCACTCGTTGCCTTGGATGTGGCGACGCTCATGCTCTTCAGACCGAGAGCAGAGAGACAGACTGCGCTCTGTGACAGCCTTTCACACTGCGTAATTACACACTGCATTCTGACATTGTGTTCTTCGGCGGGGTTATTTTTGAGTCTCTCTCCCTCTCTCTCTCTCTCTCTCTCTCTCTCTCTCTCTCTCTCTCTCTCTCTCTCTCTCTTCTGGTTCGCTCTCCTGTGCTCTCGGAGGCAGAAGTGATGTGACAGATTGCATGCGATGGATTGCATGACCTTTGAAGAGAATAAAAGTGCTTCATGCATGGCTTGTGAATGAGGTGTGCGCGAGTGTGCGTGAGAGGCAGCGGCGAGAGTTGGAGATATTTTTCTTAGCTGATCGTTTCCGATATTGCTCAGGAACTGATGATATAAGGTTTGTTGTGTTTTCATCCGGTTTAGTTTTTGCCTGCTTTTAGCCCTTAGACGTCTAAACTTATTACTATCGTTTTGCTGTTCTGTTTACATGTAATTACATAATAATTGCACACATTACGTAACAAATTGCATTTCTGGACCTTTTACCTCCTGAATCGACCAGAATTTCACTGAGAAATATAAGACGTGGACTTTAAAGGACACATGCACCATATGCAAGTGTGCCAACCGAAAATATCTTGAAAAGTAGCAATTGGAGATCAGGGCCAACACCACACTCATTTACATGTACTCATGACAACACACCAATATCAACATACCAATACCAGCTGATACCATGTGTACACTGCCTCACTAACGATGACCATGGAGGTCAGACACAAGCACTAGCACTTCCCTAATACAGGTAGAGAGACTAAGCGGGCAGAATCACAACCACTTCCCCGATACAGGTGGAGGGACAAGACTAGCAGAATCACAACCACTTCCCCAGTACAGGTGGAGGGACAGGACTAGCGGAATCACAACTGCTTCCCCAGTACAGGTGGAGGGACAGGACTAGCAGAATCACAACCGCTTCCCCAATACAGGTGGAGGGACAGGACTAGCAGAATCACAACCTCTTCCCCGATACAGGTGGAGGGACAGGACTAGCAGAATCACAACCGCTTCCCCGATACAGGTGGAGAGACAAGACTAGCAGAATCACAACCGCTTCCCCGATACAGGTGGAGGGACAGGACTAGCAGAATCACAACCAGTTCCCCAATACAGGTGGAGGGACAGGAAAAACAATTTCTCTTGTGGTCTCAGACTTAGGGCCTCACTTGGACCCCTAGCTTAAGAAATGCTGTAGCAGACCTTTAAGAAGATCTCTTGGTAGCTTTACTAGCTCATTCCCAGCTGCGGCCTGCGCCCAGCTGTGTTATTATATCACAGTTCTTTGGAGACGACTGAGCTTAGACTGTTAAACACCTCCCGGTAACACTTCCTTAACCTCCTAACATGCATTAGTGTCTGAGTCAAACCGGATATGAGCCAAATGACTCGTCCAAGTGCTGAGCCACACCACTGCAGTCACTAATGTCAAAACCTTTGGGCAAATTTCTTGCATGTCCCTGTTGGAGCTCCATCTCCAGCGCTGAAATCTGCTAACTGCTGCTGAGAGCCCTACGTCCTCTGAAAAGCCCTTAGAGCACACTTGTTAAGACACACACTCACTTTGTGTTAATCACGCTCTTAAGGGAAGTGACTTCCCCACACACAAACATACTGCAGCGGCCCTTAAAGCAACACGCACTGCCAGTGCTAATTAAGATTTCAAGGGAAGGCTTGGCAGTGCCAGGAAAGGGGTTTGATTGAGGCCACAGGGTGTTTGTATGTGTTTGTGTNGAGAGAGAGAGAGAGAGAGAGAGAGAGAGAGAGAGAGAGGTTGGAAAAGGAGAGAGATGGATTCCTCTATAAGATGTGTGGAGAAAAAACCCACCAGGAGAAAGAAAATTGCGTCTAAATTATTCAGCTGTCATTAAAATTCATGCAGCACATTTGCCTAAAACGGCAGAAAAAAAGATGTTGAATATTTGATTGCGTGTATAAATACAGCCTTAAATGGGATTTTGTGAAGATGAAGATTGCTTTTATATGAAGCGCCACACTGGTCTCCCTTATTTGCTGAACTATATTTAGCCTGAAGTTGGAGCGTTATGACGAATTAGGTCTTGCAGTGAATTAACTTAAACAGCGGTGCAGGTAGTAGTTGGCTGTCCTCTTGGTGACGGTCAACTACTAGCTGTAGGATATTATATATATACATATATGTATATGTATATGTGTATATATATATGTATATATACACATGATATCATCTGCTGAATAAACCATAGTTCCTCCTGTTCCTCCATAGTGTTCACCGGTTTCACTCACATGCCAGATTATACACTACAGTCTCTTCCCCATACATGTATACTAATACTGTTGCGTTACCTCAACACTACTGCTACCTACCTCAACACTACTGCCTCTACCTCAACACTACTGCCTTAAAATTTACATTTACATTTATGTAAAGTTTGTAAATAATTTGTAATCTGTATATTATTTGTCCATATATAGTTTGTTTATTGCTTGCATATTGTGTATATTGTTTAGATTGTGTATTGTAAATGTCTGTATTTATTGTGTATATTGTGGACTGTCAGTTTGTTATGTGTATATTGGTACAGTACTTATTGGCAGTAGAGACACAAACTGCCGAAATCAAATTACTTGTGTTTGTCAACATACTCAACATATATATATATATATATATATAGCACCATTACTACTGATAGTCAAGACACTACTGGAGCATGTTTGTTGTATGAGCTATAGAGGAGTTATGGTTTAGCAGTTTCGCAGTATTGTTAAAAATAGTAGAATTACAATTTAGACGCATTTGCTTGTACATGGAGGAATTTGTCTTCCGCATTTAAACCATCCATGCAGTGAAACACTCACCCACCCACCCACACACACTAGGGGACAGTGAGCAACTTGCCCAGAATGGTGGGCAGCCCTGTCCATGGCGCCAGGGGAGCAGCTGGGGGTTAGGTGCTTTGCTCAACCCCACTTCAGTCGTGTCCTGTCAGTTCAGGGAAACAAACCAGCGACCTTCCGGTTACAAGGCTGGTTCCCTAACCTCCAGTCCATGACTGCCCCTGTCACAGTTTCGTGGCATCACTGTATCAAGAAACTGTTGAATAACAGAACACACACAAGAAGGTGCTGAAAATTACAGGACAATTCATAATGGAACATACAGAATCCATATATCATCACTGTCCATTCCTCATCATTTAAGCTTGATAGCTGTTACCAAAAGTCATGGGATAGCAGGATGTAAATTGCTTATAAAGTGGCTTTAGGGGGACCACATTGTGAATTATTGGAGTTTGAACAAGATGTGCCAGAGGTGGGTGCCAGATGGATGGGACATTCCATTTCCAAAGTTGTGTGGGCATTTAATATTCCTTGATCTACAGTGCCACATGTGTCCCAGGAATACCTCACAGAAGGCATTGCCACCCACATCGGACAGCGCAGTGGGCACCCACGAACGCTTAATGGCATCGTCTGGCTAGAACCGTCAGTTCAATGCAGGAGCCCCACACGCGTATCCCGCAGGTCAGTGCAGTGCTCTTTAGCTTCCATGGGCTATGGGAGCAGAAGACCCACCAAAGTTCCTCTGTTAACACCACAATACCGAACACAATGCCTGACCTGGGCTGGTGAGGTTGCTAACTGGACCTTAGAGGACTGGCAACTTGTGGCCTGATGGTCTGATGAGTCATTGTACCAGTTGTTTCAGCCTGATGGTAGGGCTCATGTATGACACAGACCCTACGAAGCCATGGATTGTCAACACTGACAACTGTGCAGGCTGGTGGTGGTTCCATACCGGTGTGGGGAGTGTTCTCATGGCATGGGTTGCGTCCACTGGTCGGCCTAAACCCATCATTGACTGGTGCTCACTACGTTTCCTTGCTTGGTGACCATTTGCAGCCCTTCGTGGAGTTCATGGACCCCCACAGTGATGGGATATTTCAGCAGGATAATGCACCGTGCCATCAGGGCCCAAGTTTTCCAGAATTGGTTCGATTCTGAAGAGATCGAATGAATGGTGTGGCCTGCACGTTTACCTGACATGAGCCCAATCAACCCCCAAACTCCAAACTTCGAATGTCGCCCTGCCAATGAGCATGCTGCCCAGTGTTTAGTCTCACTCACAAGAATAACACCTTACACCTTGTATGTGGGCGTTCCTGGGCCATCCCTATACTGTTACCTGAACTGTGCTGCAGTTTTCTAGTATTTTCCATACTCTAAAGCTTCTCCAACCTAACAAAAGAGTGCATGTTGTGGGTGGAGCACGGGTGGATTAGGTTGCAGGACAGCTCGTATTGATCTCATCTTATTTAACAGTAGGCGAATAAGACATGTGTAAAATGTAACTCAGGTGTACAGCATGCTGATTGTACTGTCAACTGACTTCATTATTAAATTAACATCAGAAAACCATCACTGTTGCTCATGGATTCATGTCTGAGTGCAAATCCAGGGCAACGTGCATCAGATTGATTGAACCTCGCTGTGTGTGTGTGTGTGTGTGTGTGTGTGTGTGTGTGTGGCAGCAGTGAATTCTTTGTGAGCCCGCTGGCTGTCGCACTCGCTGCAGTCCCCATGATGAATAGCTTTCATTCCAGCTCAGAGCAGAGACTCCTACAGGCAATCCTGCGTCAGGACAGTGAGTGGAAAGGCCAGATTGTTATTGGAGGTTTAACCGTCATGGTTGCCCTTTGGAGAGGTGAGTTTTGGACACGGGTGTGAGAAGTAGGGATAAAGAAATGCTTTGGTGAAAAATCATGTTTAAGTCATTTACCTCTTGCACCAAGTGTAGTCACTTAGGCATGGCACGTTTGTGTAGTTAGTTTTGCAGTGCATCTATTAGGCTAATCTTGCTAACAAGTAAAAATGATCATCAGGTAGCATCAAGCAGATCTCTCAGTATGGCGTCGGGCCGCCGTTTTGGATAACGCAACATGCCAGACGTCTCAGCATGGAGTTGTAGAGGTTCCTAGTGGTGTCCTGTGATAATCCATCCCATGCAGCTTGAATATCCTCACACAGTTCCTGCAGATGGTGCGGTAGGGGTGGAGGTGGAGTGACACCAGGCCTTCTGGACGTGTGACATGTGACTAAACCATTCATCTTGGTGCTGACCACGGTGCCTCCACATACGGATTCGTTGGTCGTCTCCATCAAGACAAAAGCGGAACTCGTCACTGAAGATGACCCGCTGCCATTCTGAGTCACTCCATGACAGTCTGGCACGACACCATTGCAGTCTTTGATGATGTTGACGTGGTGTTAAGGGCAGTCATCGTAACAGTCCACGTGCATGTAGTCCTGCGTCGTGCAGCCGTCTGCCAATGGTGCTGGCACTAACAGGACTCATGGAGGACATCACTGCTCGCTGAATGTCTGCAATTCTGGCTGTTGGGTCCGTCAGGTACAGCGATAAGATCACATGCACAGACGTGCGTGAAACTCGAGTCACTTGCATGTCTCACAAGGTCAGACCTACCACCAAGTTTCATTCCTGTCAGTTGATTCCTTCTGGGTGAAACTATATGTGCAACTGTTCTTTTGATGATGAGTATATAAGTAAGCTTTATATTAAATGTAGCTTCAGTGCAAAACTCTCTGGGCGCATATCTTTTTAGATAACAAACGAGTGATGGCCCATTTTACTTTGATCCAGCCCAAATACCACCGTGGAATAATGGCGAGGCCTTCATCCAAATCTGGATGCTGGAACAGTAACTCACAATTCAGTGTTCAATGAACACGAAATGTTAATGTAGCCTCATTTTGATTCAACTACGAACTATGATCTTTAGTAATGTTCCTTGGATAATATCGAGCAGGTTTGCACAGTGTTTAACACTAAAAAGACTAAAACGTCCACCATTATTAGCATGGCAACCCTGTAAGTAGCAGCCATGCTGTGTGATTGTATCCGTGTTTGCTGGTTGAAGCAGATCATCTTAAACTGAGAGTTTCATAGTGAGGAACAACTTTAATCTACTTTGTGTTGATGTCCAGATGGAAAGCCAGTAACTCATACAGGTAGCGCTAGCTACTAGCATTAGCTCCAAGTAACTAGCGTTAGCATAGATAACTAAATACTGTAGTGTGGCAACCCAGCTTATTTACTCAGAGGTTCATTTTTTTTATTTTCCTGCTCTTGTGCATTTCGACATGTTGCTTCTATGTGGTCGTCACGGCGTCTCACTGTAAACCAACCAGTTAGAACAGTGAACAAATCATAGGATGTGTCTGAACATTGTCCAAAGTCCAGTACCTTCTGAATAGAAATCGGAGAACAATACCAGCAGCAGTGTTGTATCAAGTCAAGAAACCCAATTGTTTTTAGGGTTTGAACTGATGTCAGTTACAACTTATATAAGCTATAATCTATATAATCTAAAGCTATATGCATATAAGCTAAAATCTGGCCTTGCTTTGCTTCAGTGAATTGAGTAAAAGCCATTAAATTGCTTGTTCCCCTATAAAGTATGTATTTGGAAGGAACACACTAACCATTTTTAGCTATGTAAATATTATATTGGTTTGAATAAGAGTTCCTGTATATCAATGTGATTTGTATTTATTCTCTCTTAGAGGACGAGAGACACGGTGACTCATAATTAAGCCAAAAGCTGAACGTTATGCACACTCCAATTCCTGTTCCAGCGATCTGCGACCTCATTTTTCTTTATTTTCTGCTGCCTTATTTGTTTTGCACTGTTACGTAATGACAACTTAAAGTGCAGGTTTAATTAATTATTGATCCTCTTAGCTGCAGAATAAGTCACTCTGCTGTCACCCTCGTAATTAGAAGTTGTTAAGAGTCTGTTCGGTCTTATTACACTCAGAACGCGTGCTTGAGTGTCGAAAAACCCTCAGTATCCTCAGTAGTTCTCTGTCAGCCAGCTGACGTGCCATCAGAATTCAGAGGGTTTCTTGCGAGGCCGTAAGTGCTGGACTGGGGTGTCGTCTTTGCGTGTAAACATCCATCCATATAGAATGAAATTAAATGGGATATTCACAATCCCAACTTTGCAGCTTTTGGAAAGGAGGCTGCAGACGCACTTAAAGGAGCATGAGCAAGTCGACTTCAGAACCGTCTTGGAAATGAACTTCTTCCAGCTCTCGTTTGTCATCGGATCGCAGATAACACTGATTGCAAGCACACATAATGCATATTTTGTGCTGCGCCTTCCTAATGTAAGACCCTGATTATGAAGGAAGAGTGTTACTCTCTACACACATGTTCGGTCGGTGTTTGAAACCTGGGTCTCGGAAATTTACCGCCAGTGGAAGCCTCCTGAGAACATCTGGTAATGTCTCTTGTCCAGACCCGTTCAGAGGAACCTGAAGATCGAGCGTGTTGCAGGAGTAGTGAAACTCGGTCAAGCATGGTGAAGACCGTGTCTTCCAAGGATGCAAGTGAGTGCTCTACTGTTGCCACCATATCGAGCGGGACCTTCTTGTGGAACCCGTGGGTGTGATGTTAATACGTAAAGATGTATGGCGTGGTCTGTGAAACCCCTGTAAGATCCTACCTCACTCCTCTCACTTTTAAGGCTCACATTTTAGGATGTTGATATCCTATATCAGTATTACACATTGCAATTTTTAAAACTGAAATAAATTGAAGCGAAATATATTTATTGGGCAAAATAGTAAACAGCACTGAACAGTGTGTCCAAGCTGCTTTCTAAGCCCACAGGAGCAAAACCGGTGCTAAAAGGTGTTTTACGAGCACATTTCTCAAGTCATTTGTCTCAGGCTTGTCTCCATGCTGATATTTATGAGTGTCAGGCGCTGCTGTAATTTGGTAAATACTACACCTTGTTCATGGTATTAGTATCAGAGGTTTGGCTTGTTGCAAAATCCAGGCCATGAGTTTCCATTGTTGTCTGAAGCAGCTGACCTAACCCTAACCCTAGATGGGTAACAAGAGGTCCATTGTCCATGCTAACCTATCAATAACTCAGTCATTGTGTAGTAAAATAACCAGTCATTACTTTACTTTATAATAGTACCCTTTTTATAATAATGACTGTGCCACGTTAGGCAATCACAGTGCCATGATTTGTTGAACTGTGTCTTGGTTGAGAGACTGGCAATGCTGCATGTTTGACGCTGACTGATCGAGAAGAAGGGTCAAGAAATTCAAAACGAGGAACAAATGATTGTGAATCCATAAAGAGCACAGTCTGGGCTGACTGTTCTTCAAAGAGAACTCGAGGTAGCGAATTTGTCAACATTTCAAGAGCAAGTTTCATTTTCACAGAAGCGGTTGTAGTGAGCTATTGCACTGTGTTCACACTAGCAGGCGACAGAGCGACAAGCTACCAGTCATTTCCTAGGGGAGAGCGTGGTCTGTAGCGGCGATTTAGCGCCCAGCAGCTAGTGACAAATCGAGTTGAGATTTTCTCAACTTTATGCAAAAGAATTATGATTTGGTGAAGCAACATTGTAAACGATTGGCTTCAACAAATTCTTTGGACCAACCATAGACACGGGGGAATGTGGTCCCCACAGCTGCTGCCCTCTGAACTTTTTGGTCCTACCAGGATTTCCAATTCTTAACAGCGTGGCGAACAGCATCTCAAAATTGTGTCGAAATTTGACTACACAAGTTTGTGTAATCTAATCATATCTGCATTTTAGCTGCATTGTCAAAAACTAGTTGTGACTGCCTCAGACTTGAACTGACTACAGAGTGGGTGGTGATCAAGCAACGGCTCGGACCTAAACTCAACCAAAACAAGCTAACGTTAGCATGCTTTGCTTTACACTGTCTGTAAGCTGTGTATTCTGTGCTTATTTGTGGCAGACCAGTATCAAAATTATGACTCATAACCCTAAGAGGAGTTTCAGCCGGTATACCAGATGAACCCATACCGGAAACAATGAACTCAGTAGTGGTCAGTTTCATTGATGAACCAGTAGACTCCCTGCTGCTAGGTACAGTGTTTACCAACCCTGGTCCTAGAAGCTCCCTGCTTACATTCGTGAGTGTCAGGCCCTGCTGTAATTACTTAGATATTACAAGTAGTTCATGTTATATGTACCAGATGTTTGGCTTGTTGCAAAGTCCAGACCACAAGATTCCATTGCTGTCTGATGGAACCGGAGTTGGCTTATTTGTGGCAGACCGGGCTCAAAGTTATGACTCATACCAGAAAAAGAGCTCAGCAGGTATACCAGATGGACTTAGTAGTATTCAGGTCAATAGATGAGCCAGTATACCACCTGCTACTAGGTACAGTGTTTCCCAACCCCCCAGTCCTAGAGGCTCCCTGCTCCCAGCACACCTGATACAACTAATGAACCCATTTACAAACCAATAATGAGCTGAAGCTGAAGTTGAAGCTGAAGATAGAGGAGAAACACTAAACGTTACGAGCCCTACCAATTCTTAAACATTTTTCCCGCCTATCCATTTTTTACCCAAGATGTGTTTTGATACCGTCTACCCTCTGTGGATCTCATGTGCCCTGGGAGCATTCCTCCTGTACTGTATTCCGTGTGTGTCTTTGCTATTCCATTGTGATTTCCTCCAGTGTGGTCATCATTGTCAGCTATGATAGATGGAACAGCATTTCATGTTGTGTCATTTCATTCCGTTTTGCTGTCAAAGGGGAAGAGAGAGAGAGAGAGAGAGAAAGGCAGAGGGAAGATGAAAAAGAGCAAACGCGCAATGCAACCGTATTGACTTCCTCTTAAATGTCAGCACATTATTTTGTCCTGAGGGTTCCGGTTGGCTACTTCAGCTTAGCTGTGACCTCATTTACAGATATGCATGTAATGTAATGAAACTGTGAAGGACCCAGCTTTGCCGAAAAGTGGCTGGGTGTCCGTGTATTTGTGCATACCGTGGGATTATATAGATATCGCTTAATAAAGCCCATACAGCATCTTAAAGCAAATATCCAGTTTATTTTAGCATCTCTCTTTACCACATGGGTGACCGTCTTTACCACAGCATGTGCTCTTAATGCCTTCTAACAATCACAACCTACGTTCCTCACTAAGACGCTTCTGTCAGAATGATCAACAAGGCTCATCGTTACGCAGCTACGCAGCTCAGTACAGCACCCATGAAGAGAGAGTGAACCACAGTAGTTGACATTGTCCTGCATGGCCCATTAGCTCTTTATGGCTACATACAGCGAGACACGCCAGACAGTGGACATAAATTCAGACTCAAACGTGTAAAATGCTTGTTCATGATTATGAATGCTAGCATGAGAGTTTTATCTCCAGAGTGGGCATTTATTCACTCGGCTCCTCGGTTCTTCGGCAGAGCATTCTGGAGGCCAGTTGCCAACTATGGAACGTCGGACACTGCTAGCCTTGGTTTGAGGCTTTAATGTGCTACTAACAGGCGTCTGCACTAGGCAGTCTTCATCTTTGACAGTTGACGTTTCACTGCTAGGCATCCTACCAATGTTAGATGGCAGACATTACGTTGTGTCTGTTAAGGAGAGAGACAGTTCTGAACCAGATAGCTTAACATAATAGCCCTCAGCATGTTCGAGAAAGTGTCATTTGTGTCATTGCTTGTCTGTCACCCCCCACCCTTCTCTTTTGCACTGTCGAGTTGTGTCGCGTCCAGTCAGCTTCTGCTGGAGCAGTCGCACATGCCCTGGCACAGGCATTGGCAGAAGCCATATACAAGACAGACAGTGAGACTAGAGGGCACAAGGCTAACACACACTATGCCCAGTGTCACTCTCTGGATCACCAGCAAGTAGATGCCCAAAGGCAGGGAGCCGAAATAGAAGAACCCTAGAAGCCACACGAGGATCCGGGGTACATGATTGCAAAACTTTGACAAGGCATCCTGGTCCATGGCCCCTCCGTTTGATGCTACAGACACAGAGTCCAGACTGTGGTCTCCATAGTAATCGGAGCTACCGTTGCGACTGGGTGAGCGCTGCGCTTCCCGCTGGACCTCCATGATTGTGATGACCAGGCAGTTGGAGGAGTCGTGGGACGGACTGTCAGTAGAAGACAGGCTCTTGGGCGTCAGTACTACCTCTTTGCTGTGGTCGGAACTCCAGGACTTATCCCTAACCACCAAGCATGACATGATGTTTGAGTCGTCCGGTAGTCCCGACACCTCGTACTCGCTGACCTGCGTGTCGTGGCGGCAGAAGGGACAGCAGATGCAACCAGAACCGTCCCCAATGTCCAAGATCTTGTTGAGGCAGCGGGCACACACACGGTGCAAGCAGTCCAGGATCTTGGGCTTGCGGTTGTGGATGTTGTAGCGCTGGTAGCAGATCTTGCATTCCAGCTCATCGCTAGCAGTAGCAGCAGCATTGACGTTAGCGCTGACGTTAGCAATAGCAGTAGTGCTGAGGTTTGACGTTGCGCTAGCATTGGGGTTAGGGCTGCCACCAACACTGGGGTTGGTGGGGTAATTGGGATTTGCATTTGAAGTGGGGCTAGCGTTAGCACTGTTAGCAATAGCAGGTCTCTCCTCTGGTTCAGCCTGAGCACAGCTCATCTTGGCCTCATACTCTGCAAAACAGGAACAACGTGTTAGGATAGAGGTATGACGTCTTAGATGAACAGTAAATACAAAAGTCCACATTTTTATAGATTTCATAGTTTATTTCTCTTGTCCCATGTGCAACACCCACTGTAGAGTATGGGAAGCTTACTGCTCCATCACACACACCTTCCTCAACTAGCAACTTTTTTTTCCACTTCTGCAATTTGGTACAAGGCTTCACACCTCTTTTTTTGCCTTCTCGTTTATTTAAGTTTAGTGTAAATCGAAAGTCGGAACATGTTTTTCGGATCATGGGTTGTGGGCACTTCAGGCTACACAGACTTGGGTCAGCACAAAATCTGGCTGTTTTACAAGAATTAAATTGTTAAATATTTCTTAATGGAAAAAAGTCTACAGTAAAATGAAGGACTACAGTATTTTGTGACACACACGGCGGTGTTAATTTATCACTGTGGCGATAAAGCAGTGTTACCATGTGGTTTGGCGGTTTACCAGACAGACTCTCACAGTGTTAGTTATTGTTGTTGTGCTTCACTACCAACCTGTACAATAAACCTAGCTTTGCTTTTAGCTCAGTGTGCGTCAAATTCAGTTTGTTCATCCTTACGCTAGCCTGTTAGCATCCACGCTGATCACACTTTTCTTACACTTTCACAGCAAAAGCAAGAGAAAAAGAAGTCAGGTTACATAAATACGGTGGCCCAAGAAGTGCAAAACAAATTAGAAATAGAAATAGAAAACAAAAACAAAATTACAAAAATAAAAACAAATTTACTAACAAAAAAATGACACAAGAAAACAAAATTACAAATATAAAAGCAAATTTACAAACAAAAAAAATTACGTTTCAGAAAACAAAATTACAAAAA
>CM067498.1:3662648-3691861 GCA_034552555.1 Semaprochilodus insignis
ATGAGCTCTGTGTTAAGAACAGGAGTGATATGAGCTCTGTGTTTAGAACAGGAGTGATATGAGCTCTCTATTTAGTTTTTGTTAGGATCCGAGCTGCTTCGTTCTGCACGAGTTGCAGGAGACAGTTTTCTTAGGGACCCTAGTAAGTGTAAGCCTGTAGAGTCTTTGAGATCACCAACAACATCCATTTAGTTGGGTGTATCCAAACTTTTGACTGGTAGTGTAAATATTAAAAACATAATATTTTAGTTATTACAAGTCATTAGATCTTCTCAGAAGGCCTAGATGGTTCTGAGAGTTCCCCTCTGGGTAGGTTAGCTAGCATCTTGTCAGGGCTCAACAGGCCATGCCATATTAGTGGTTTTACATTTTGCGTGTGTCACTGTGTGTGTTTCCCTGCAGTAGATATTGTATATTGTATTGAATATACTGTAGCTCAAGCATAGACTATATTTTCTATATTTCCATATTGTGTATAGGTATTTAGTGTATACTGCATATTGTAATTACATTCCATTCTTACGATTGTTTTTTGTTATATTGCTATCTCTGTATATGTTTTTTATATATATATATATATATATATATATATATATTCAAGACATGTGGATGGTCAGTATAGCACTGCAAAAACATTGAAGGATCACTGCCAAAAAAGTCAGTGACAGTTCAGCTATAATACACGTGCCGTGATCAAAGCCAGCCCTGCGTGACAAGACAATCAAATTGTCCTCAAGTCTTGTTTTCCCTGCTGGGCTGATGGAGGGCTGAGTAATATGTGACAGGTAAAGTCGAGGGAACAAGAGCGAGTGGAAATAAGTAAAGGGGAAAAGATGGAAATTAAATTGTCACTGATACAATGAAGAGGGAAAGGAGTTTTGAAATGTTACAGGCCCTCCAAGAAAGAGAGGGCTGGATAGCCAGCTTCCAGCAAATAGGATCCATTTATAGCCTGACAAGTTCGGTATGGAAGTAAGCATTCCCTTCAGTGCATTAGAAAGGCTCTCGCAATCCAGACACCTATTCTGCAACCTCAAGTGAGGGACCCTTAATTAAGGTTTCTGATGAAGATGGGATCTTTGGCGTCAGAGATTGGGATTGAAAGGGTCGATATGGGAAGAAATACGGGATCAAGGAAGAAAGAGGGAGAGGGATTTCTCTCTTGTGAGTAGCAAGGAGAGCTTCTAAGCTCTCTAAGCTGTGAGCTTTTACAGATCCTTACAGAGTTGAGGACTTCTGAAGTGGATTTTCTACTAGTGTTGTTCTACTAAGGGAAGTCGAAACAAAGCCTGGGAAAAATAGCNGTGAGTAGCAAGGAGAGCTTCTAAGCTCTCTAAGCTATGAGCTTTTACAGATCCTTACAGAGTTGAGGACTTCTGAAGTGGATTTTCTACTAGTGTTGTTCTACTAAGAGAAGTCGAAACAAAGCCTGGGAAAAATAGCTTGTTTGTGAATACCTGCCAGCCATCAGCCTGCGGGCCGCTGGATTTAGTTCTTGCTATAATGTTCTTTGAGCAGTCGATTTCACAGCTGTACCATGCAAGTACAGAAAACGACCTTAGAAAATGTGATTCCTTTGTTCTGTAAGGTATTCATGGCAGCACACAACAGAAACTATTACAAACAGCTAACTGTAGAGAAGCCCTCCTACCACGGGTCTGTTAATGTGACAGGTGGTAATAGTGCAGAAGAAGCCTGAATAAACAGGAAACTGAGCACTTTATTTAGATGAAAAATCTGCAATAATAGTGCATGTATAGCAGAATAGCTGGTTTTATTTACTTACATGGGTGTCGGCACCTGACCTGCAATGGTGGTTCTAATCCATGTTTGTTACTGAACTCTCAGTAAAAGTAAAGAAAAAAAAACTTTGTCAGGCCTCCAGTACTTGATATTTGTGAATGAGTCTTTAAATACTTATTCTCTAAATCATGTTTAATAACAATAATATTTAAAGTGCTTTCTGTCCTCATAGAACAAAGTTGGTTGGTAGTTGGTTACTGTACTTCTGTGTGTTCTAGTTTTAGTAACTCAGTAAGTGTAATGCGTTGGTGTACTGTAAGTAGTGTGTCGGTGTACGGTAACTCAGTAAGTGTGATGCGTTAGTGTGCTGTAAGTAGTGTGTCGGTGTACGGTAACTCAGTAAGTGTAATGCGTTAGTGTGCTGTAAGTAGTGTGTCGGTGTACAGTAACTCAGTAAGTGTAATGCGTTAGTGTGCTGTAAGTAGTGTGTTGGTGTACGGTAACTCAGTAAGTGTAATGCGTTAGTGTGCTGTAAGTAGTGTGTCGGTGTACAGTAACTCAGTAAGTGTAATGCGTTAGTGTACTGTAAGTAGCGTGTCGGTGTACAGTAACTCAGTAAGTGTAATGCGTTAGTGTACTGTAAGTAGCGTGTCGGTGTACAGTAACTCAGTAAGTGTAATGCGTTAGTGTACTGTAAGTAGCGTGTCGGTGTACAGTAACTCAGTAAGTGTAATGCGTTAGTGTGCTGTAAGTAGCGTGTCGGTGTACAGTAACTCAGTAAGTGTAATGTTAGCGTACTGTAAGTAGTGTGTTGGTGTACAGTAACTCAGTAAGTGTAATGCGTTAGTGTACTGTAAGTAGTGTGTCGGTGTACGGTAACTCAGTAAGTGTAATGCGTTAGTGTGCTGTAAGTAGTGTGTCGGTGTACAGTAACTCAGTAAGTGTAATGCGTTAGTGTGCTGTAAGTAGCGTGTCGGTGTACAGTAACTCAGTAAGTGTAATGTGTTAGTGTACTGTAAGTAGTGTGTTGGTGTACAGTAACTCAGTAACTGTAATGTGTTAGTGTACTGTCAGTAGCGTGTTGGTGTACGGTAACGCAGTAAGTGTAATGCGTTGGTGTACAGTAACTCATGAGCCTGGTATGCTATCGTCGCTATGCTATGAGCTAACTTGGCAGGTACTATCATTCAGAATATGGGGTTTAAACAAGTTTTCATTGGTGGTGGAAGTGTTTGGGTTGGGACCGAGACTGTGTTTTGGGGATACGTTTTTTGGCTAATGTCTGGTCGGTTTTGGATTCACAACTTTAGGTCTGTGGGTCTTGTCAGTCTTGGATGGAATTTTGGTCTGGCTCTGTTTGTTTGCTGTGTTTGACCAGAAATCTTTACGTCATATGTTATAGTTGTACAGTCAGGTTATTGACTATGGTAGAAAGCCTGAAACAGTCATGTTTGGAAGGCTAGTGCTATGACTTTGATCAAGCATGTCATTTAAAAAGGGGTGGGATTTATATCACAGAGTCGATGGCAAATGCTTACTCTCCCAAAAATAGATATTTAAAGGTGTTAAGTCATATTTTGGACTTACCATTTCATTTATCAGTGATAGTTATGTGGCTGATATATGTAGTCACCTTTGGCCATTTAGATATGTAATAGCAGATTACTGTTCAGCCTGGGTCAGCGGAGTGCTTTAATGCCAGTGTAGATGCTGTAACGTTGCCTACAGACTTGCCTAGTGGATGTCTTGCTTGCAGTCCTGATGTGTACTGCTCACAGATGTAGTGCAATTATTACACTTTTTCTGAAATTGAGTTCTGTCTGCCTCTTCCTCCACCGCATGTTATAGTGAATGTGATTCTCTGCAGCAGAAAAAGCCAACCTCTTTTAATGATTAAAATGAGAAGTGTATGCTATATAAAGCAAAGTTCATTCATATATAGATGATGGTTATGAATTCTCTATGACAGGTTAAGTGTACAGAGAGAGCCTTACTGGCACTTGCGGCAGCCTGGCATGGAGTTAAATGAATATTTAAAAATTTGTGTGTTCCCCTGAGCCTGAGCTCCAAAGCCTTCTGCGTCAATCCTGAGGTCAAAGACCTAGGCCAGAACCTTCAGGACTGACCACGGGAAGCTTAAGCTTAAAAAAAAACCTGAGCTCCAAACCTTCTACACTGACCTCGAGAAGCATAAGCTGCAAAAACTTGAGCATCAAAAACTTCTGCACCAGTCTTATGCACCAGAACTTTCGGCATTGACCTCAAAAAGCTTCAGCTCCAAAACTTTCTGCACCAGTCTTATGCACCAAACCTTTCTGCACTGACCTCAAAAAGCTTTAGCTCTAGAAGGTCCAGCTTCAAACCTTCTGCACCAGGCTTCTGTACCAAAACCTTCCGCACCAGTCTTAAAGGAGACTGGTTTATGTCTACTGGAGTAGATTTACATGCTTCAGTTTTCCCAAAGCACAGTATTTGTTTCATACTGCACATCTGTATTCCCCCCCTGTCTGAAACGCTTTGTTTGAGCCCACTGCTCAGCTCTGCCATTCTGTTATAACTGATCAACCACCAGAGTGGTTTTGCGGCTGTCTTTCAGTCTGCAGAGAAACACTTCTCCCCTGTGTCCGACCATGAAAGTCATTTAGAACGAGTTCTTAGACCCGATCCACCTTCACAAGCTAGACCATAGCAGCACTGCACATCTAAGCTGAAACTACCGGAGATGTAATGATGACTTCTAAAGGAAAGTACTGCTAGAAAATGATGCAATCTTTACAGTGTCTGGTGATTTCCAAGGTGCTAGCGTTTTGCCGAACGGACATGCATTTCTCTGCTGGTGGACAAAACGCTGCGTAGTGCATGTATGAAAATACTGGGGACTGTTAATCGGTTAGCAGAGGCCTATAGTGGATTGAGACCTTAAAATCACAGGTTGTAATCATAAAACCACCTCAACATGTGCTGAATGAAGCTCGTGACTGAAAGAAACCCTCACCATGTTTCCACAACATTGTAGATTAAAGTGTGTCTGCAGCTGACTAACAAAACCATTAGAAAGCATGAGTTGGCAAGCCTTGTTAGCCGAGTAGCCTACAGCTGAGCATTAAGCTTGGCTACAGCCAGCAACTCCACACTTGAACACTCGTAGCAGCTTCTGTGTTTCTTTTCAACATCACAAATCCACAAGTAACAATGCAGACTTACAGATTGTGAACCTGAATCTCCTGTTGTGCCACACAAAGTTGGACCTGCCGTTTCCTTCAGAAGTAGAAGCTGCAAAAACCCAGCATCAAACTGCACACAGGTTTCTGAAGCTCTTTGTGGCTCTACCTTTGGCAGAGCAAACAGATTTCCCCTCACAACACAGAACACAGCTTCTTCTCGACCTGGCTACAAAACTCACCAAACTATTCCCAGCATCCAGTAGTTGCTATACATTGGGTGAAGGCGTGCCAAGCTTGCCTGTGGGCAGGGGTTTGTGATGAGCTGATTAAGTGCCAAGACCTTCTGCACCAGTCTGGAGTGCCAAGACCTTTTGCACCAGTCTGGAGTGCCAAGACCTTCTGCACCAGTCTGTAGTGCCAAGGCCTTCTGAACTAGTCTGGAATACCAAAACCTTCTGCACCAATCTGGAGTGCCAAGACCTTCTGCACCAGTCTGGAGTGCCAAGACCTTCTGCACCAGTCTGGAATACCAAGACCTTCTGCACCAGTCTGAAGTGCCAAGACCTTCTGCACCAGTCTGGAATACCAAGACCTTCTGCACCATTCTGAAGTACCAAAACCTTCTACACCAGTCTTAAAGACTATATCGAAAGTACTGCATTGACCTCAGTGTGTTTACACTCCATAAACCAGAGCTCCAAAAACCTTCAAAGTCTTAAGCTCAAAAACCGTCAGCACTAAACTTAAGGAGCTTCAAGTCCAGTAACTTGAGCATTAGAACCTTCTGATCTTGAACTTCAAAACCCAGGCAATTGGGTCATTCTCCAAATCAAGCTATTCTTCTTTCCTTCTCCAAACAATTGAGCTACCACTGTTTCCCTGGCACAAGATGGCCTAGGGAGGTTTTCATGCATCTTCAACAAGCAATCTCCATCTTCACTGGCTCGTTAGTGGGTGTGATTTTATTAAAGGAGTAGGAGCATGGTCAAATGCAGAAAATGGTTCTCTATGATAAAATCACTCTCATTTACATCCCAGAGAAAGTGCTTTTGACCCCAGGAATCTAATATGCAGACTATCTGTAATTACTCCCATCCAACACCCCCACCACCCCCCACTTCTTCCCCTCGATGTTGATGCTGTTTTTCTTTTTTTTGCCAGTGAAAATGACCTAATAAGACACCATCGTCATGTAAAGAGCTCTGCATTTAAATGCTACCCGCATCCAATTTCAGCAGATTACTGTCCTTTCTTGTGGAAGACATGATCCCTTTTGCGGCAATGCTCCGGCACATTCTACCCCTATCTGTGACACTTAATATGATAATTTGTGGAGCAATAATGTGATATTGCTTCTGTGTGTCCTAAATGTCAAATGTTTATCCTATTAAGTCAGCCACTAAGGCTTCCTGATGGGCTCTATTGCTTCTGTAATGGCTTTGGTAGCAACACGTCAAGGGGTGTTTGGAAAGCAATAGGCAGGCTCTGCTCGTACGGGGCTTACAAACTCTGAAGCAATTCTCTTTGTAAGGACGCACGTGCTGTGGAAGTGACAAATTATCCAGACTGACATCCAGCTGGCGCTAGAGTGTGTTACACAACTACGTGTCTTGTAAAAGGAGTTCTGCAGCAAAGGCCTGTAACCATCTGTACCTTTTCCACAGACTAATGTTATATTCATATGAGGCAGAAACCAGCACTTGAAATGACGTCAGACATCATTTATTTAGTAGAACTTCACCGTTAATGCAAACTTGGGCTTCTTTCTTTGGGTCTCTGGTGAAACTAAGAGAGAATGGAGGGGGGGAAGGGAGTGATCAGCTCAGTTTGAGAAAGATCAAGAGGAAGGATGATTATATTCTTATTAAAATGAGCCGTGGAAGAGCTACGCTTACACAAGTGGGGCAAACCTCAGTAGAGAGCCCTACCAGCACAACACTTCATAGCCACAGGAAGGTATATGGGTACTTGTCATGCATTTCAAAACAACTACAGGCTACCATGTAAATGGACCCTAGATGGGCCTGTTTGGGAACAAACCATTTCCGAAATCCTAGACTGTTACGTAACAGTCCTGAATCCACCCAAAATGACGCCCCCAAATTTACATATAGGAGCTTGAGTTCCAGCAGGAACGTCTTACAGGAACAACTTTAATTTCCTTTGTGTTGACATCAAGGTTCATGTCGTTTTCCTGTCAGTGTGTGTTTAGGCATTTTGCTTTTAAACCAACCAATCAGAGCAGAGCTCATCAGAATATTCATGAGCACACCAGAAAAGTCAAAACATTGTGTTTCGTTCTAGGGCCAAATTGTTGTGTGTAAATGGGGGTGTAAAACAACATCAGGGCATTTTTCAACTCAATCAAAGTCAAATATCTTCTATGTAGAACTACAGAGAACAATTTAAAATACTATTAATTCTATTATGCATACTATTAATTCTATTATGCGTTCAATTATGCATACTATTAATTCTATTATGCATACTATTAATTCTACTATGCATGCTATTAATTCTACTATGCATGCTATTAATTCTACTATGCATGCTATAATTTATATTATGTATACTGTTAATTCTATTGTGCATACTATTCATTCTATTGTGCGTAATGTTAATTATATTGTGCATTCTATTATGCATGCTATTAATTCTATTATGCATACTACTAATTCTGTTGTGCATTAAGTTATGCAAACTATTCATTATATTATGCATTTTAATATGCATATTATTAATTCTGTTGTGCATTGTGTTATGCATACAATTCTATTGGGTTATGCATACAATTCTGTTATGCATTCTGTTATGCATACAATTCTATTATGCATTCTATTATGCATACAACTAATTCTATTATGCATTCTATTAATTCTGTTATGCATTGTATTATGCATTCTATAATTCTATATATTAAAAAGTGAATTATTCATTATTGCAGACCACCCTGCTGTCTCTTGTTTACTTTCCATTTGGCTGTTTGAGTGTAAACCTGAAGTTCTCCATTGACTCAAAGGGAAAAAAGGGAGTGAAAGAAGCCAAAGTTGGGTTAAAGTCATCTCTGTCTTATTTCTTCTCTTCAGTGCTGCTGATTTAACCTTCTTGCATGTTTGGCTGAGAGTTATGACAGCCTGGTTTCCTTGTTATGCAGCCTCATGCTCTGTAATATGAAGAACCTCTGCTATATGAAGAACCACCGGATCAGCAGTGACTGCAGTTAAAGCCCTCGCGCTAGTGGTTATCAATTCGTGCTATAGGTGTGTCGAAGTTCTCCAGAGTTGAACCCGAAGGAAAGTGCTTTCACTCTGCAAGCCTATGATTTGTCTAAGCCTCCAGTGTGGACATCCGAGTGCCTCGTTGCAGATTAGGGTGCCAGGCAGAGTAGGTGGCTTGCAGTATTGGCCTTATTGCAAGATTTATATGCATAGAAGGACATGATATGCAAATGAGCACTCAAACAAATCACAACATGGTTTATTGTGAGCTGCGGGCATCCTCACCGCCAATCTCCTGCTCAGTGTTCAGCAGCTGTTATGACAAATTAAAGCCTTCTTGTGAGCTCAGTCATAAATAATTTGGGGCAAAATGAACCAAACCTTATCCGGTTCACGTCGCATGCTAGTTTTCGTAATATGTCGCAAGACGAGTCGCAATCATAATCATTTATCAGGCAGATATTGGGCTCATTAAGTTTCAGAACGGTCACCATCTGTGAACTTGGTCAAGGCGAAGGATCCTGCTCCAGATACTGGCCTATATGAATGAACTATAGAATAATGATTGTGTAAGCTTGTGCTGTTGCCATGGTTGCTCTCTACCCCCTGGTTCCCAGTAGGAGGCAGCTTTTTCTCTCTGCCTGCTGACGGGGTTGTGGGGGGGGGGGGGTGATTTCCGTTTGCCTGCTGCTGCTAATCTCCCCCAGCTGAAATAATTGGATTCCTGCAGAATGGTGAGACCTCGATGAGAACTATATCATTATTCCTGACATTAAGACTGGATTTCTTAGAGAGGGAAAAATGCAATACTGCGAAAGGAGGTTGCGATGTTTCCGGATGTGATGCAGATCAGCAGCCGTCATTGTTCAGTCAGGTGTTGTTCATTATGGCTGAAACTATATAGATCAGTTGATCTGTTTGCCTCTTATTTGATTAATGTAATAAATGAACCATTATGCCTTCAGCTGCTTTCTCTCACTTTGCCTGTCACAGCGCTGCCATCAGGTTCCATCCGTGCAACAAGTGATGTCTTCATTTGAGGGGCAATGAGGCTACGTCGCCACCTAGCAGGAGTATTTGGGCGCTGGGGAGGGTTAGAAATTCGAGTGGTCAGGAAAATTCAGATACACATACAGAGATCTATGGGTACAGCCTGGTCAACAGTCCAGTCTAGTCTAGTCTGGTCTAGTCTAGTCTGCAGCAGTTTTATTCAAATGCATGCAGAATCATACACGGGCAACAGGCTGAGGTCTTCAGTCCAGTCTGGTCCAGTCTGGTCCAGTCTGACAAGAAATGTTTTAGAGAGGCCTTATATAGAGTTTGAGGAGGGGGGAGGAGAGGGATGAAGAAGGAGAAAAGATCAAGGTGGAGGAAGTGGGCGATGAAGATGAAGGCATGAAAAGAGATAATTGGGGTTGGTTGAATCACCTAAAGGGTAATTTCAATACGGACGAAAGACTGAGACGGTCACTTCTTCTTCCAAAGGTACAGGGGGATGATTAACACCGTTAACCACTGACAAAGGGTCGTCTGCTAAGCCTTCACAACAAACATGGTTAGGATCTTAAGAAACTGTTGGGGATATTTCCTTTCAGGAGTGAGAGCTGGGCTCTTTTGCCCAGAGCACAGAGCAACTTTTTAGAAAGTCGGAGCGTAGCTCCATCATATATGCCCTGTTTCACACATACTACATCAGCGTGGCATGAGCGAGATGGCAGTTTTTCCCTGTAATAATAGCCATAGGTTCGTAAATCATGAAGCGAAGGGGAAAAAGCCTTGTCCCGATACTCAGGATATAAGAAATCCTAATATGTTGGCCTTTGCACACTGTGTGATTTATTCAAATCACAATTAATTAATTATTGTGCCCTTTCTTTACCGCACGAACAACATGGTGAAATAATAATTTACAAACGGGCTTTGGGTTAGGCATGTATAGATGGGACTAAAAATCATGCCTTAATATTTAGCTGTTTCACATTGTTTGTTCATGTTGGATTCGATGGGTAAAAGCCTTAAGAATGAAGAATATGGGGTGGGGGTTAGAAAACCCAGAGCAGAGGTGAAACAGAGTAATCAGGAAACGTGCTGGCGCTTCACTTCGCTTACATACTTTGCCTCACTGTTCATACCAGTGTNACCATTCATATCAGTGTAGTACTATTTTTATGTTGCTTTTGTGCTTGTCTTGATATCCGGAGTTGACCAGAGGAGGACAGGTTCCCTCTTTTGAGTCTTGGTTCGTCTTGAGGTTTCTTTTTCTTGCTCTGAGTGAGTTTTACCGTGCCACTGTCATCCTCGGCTTCCACACTGGGGGCTTGTACCCAGATTCTCTGTAAAGCTGATTTGTAAAAGGCGCTATATAAAAAATCCTTGACTTGACCGTTGTGCATTAGGTGCAAAAGCAGAGTGTATTTGTGAAGCACCTGATGGTGTAGATTGACGTGGTTAGCGCTCCTGCTTGAGTGCCACACTTAAGGCGCCTAGGACTTGCTCGAAAACCTGTATGCCCAGAGACACTCAAATAGTAGTTCGCTCTCCTCTTCTCTCCTCTCATTTGAGGGGCAATGAGGCTACATCACCACCTAGCAGGAGTATGTGGGTTGTGGGGAGTGGGGAGTGTTTGAAATTCAGGTGGTCAGTAGCATTCAGCAGTCAGGAGAATTGAGCTTCAGCGGTGTCTTGAGTTTATTTACACAGACAGAGATGTATGGGAAGTCTAGTCTTGATGTATCAGTCCAGTCTGGTCTTGATGTACCAGCCTAGTCTAGTCTGCAACAGTCTTTTTCATGAGCATGCAGAATCATACACGGGCAACATGCTTAGGTCCTCGGTCCAGTCCAGTCTGGTCCAGTCTGACAAGAAATGCATTGGAGACAGCTTATATAGAGTTTGAGGAGGGAGAAGGAGAGGGATGAAGAAGGTTAAGGAGGGGTAAGTGGGGAATGAAGATGAAGACATGAAAAGAGATAAGTGGGGTTAACTGAATCACCCTAACGGTGTGAAACAAAGGGTCATTTCAGTACAGACAAAAGATTGAGACGATTGAGATGGTCACTTCTTCCTGCAAAGATACATTTGAGCTCAATGGTAGTTTGGACTCATACTTATTTGTACCAGCCAGGATGCATTCTCTTAGAGCACTGCAAAGCTGCTCTGGATAAGAGTGTCTGCTAAATGCTGTAACTACTGAAAATGCTTCTATTTTGCAGTCTTTTCTAAAGAAATACAATGATTTTCATCATGAATTACATTATCAGAATACTATTTTGAGCGAAACATAGAATCCTGGTATTTGGAACAGTATTAGTATCTGGAACAGTTGTACAATTGGGCTCTGTAGTTCCCCCATTTTCTTTAATGACATGTAAATGAGACTCCACAAGTCTGTGCAAAAGCCTTTGACAAGTTTAAGCACGGTTCCTCATAGAAGGTTCTCCGTATGTTGATCTTGAATGCTTTACTGAAGATATCAAACTATAAAATAGCACTCATGGAATTATGCAGTCCACCTTAAAAACCTCCAGAATGGAACTTTACAGGAGGATGAACCAGTTTTCCTAACCTGCAGTGGAGCTGATAGAACAAGGTTTATTTCTAAGCAGGTTTGGAGCAATTCTATTGGTCGGTCCATCATGAATATTCACTAAACTGAAAGGAGAACTAGAGCTTTTACACTGTGCAGAAAAAGAGATCAAAGTTTTTACACCACTAAATATATATTAGAGGTGGAGATATGGAGAAATATCATACTGTGGTACATCAAGAGTATATGTGGTATATCAGGATATGTACTGGTTCAGACTCTCATCAGTTGGAGCTGTTAATTGTAAGACTGTAGAGTCTTTAAGATCACCAACAACATCCATTTAGATGGGTGTGTCTAAACTTTTGACTGGTACTGTAGGTCAAATCTACCTGAGGATTGTTTTGGTTTGCTAGGTGTTCTTTAAGTTGCAGTTGCACCAGACTTTCTAATGATAGGCAGACGTCCAGGTAATTCAGGGTGTTAAAGGAATATAGTAGCCCTATATATACTATATCAATTTAAATATATGAATTTCTTTAGAACCTATTAATAGACATTGTTGTCTCGGCATTAAAAGGTTAAACCAAGGCTAGACACCTCAGGTCACACATTCCACACTTAAGCATGACTGGCTGTGTGTTTGTGTGGATATGCCTCAGGTTATTGGGGCTGAGTAAAATGTATCTGTGTGTGTGTGAGAGAGAGAGAGAGAGAGAGAGGGAAAAACTGAGAGAGGGATTGAGGGACTACCCAGCAAAGAATAGCTTGTTGCAACTGTAATTGGAAGAGAGCAGCGCTGTCTGGGTAAGGTGTGTTATTTCTCCACCAGCAGTGTGTCCTTTCACTGTGTGCCAGAAAGACAGACCAAAGCAGTTTGTGTGGAAAGAAAGTGAGAAAGAGAGGGAGAGAGAGAGAGAGGGATAGAGGGGGAGAGAGAGGGATAGAGGGGGAGAGAGAGAGATTGTGCGCTGTGTGTAGGCTGGGTCATTTTGTGCAGAGGACACTGCAGACACTGCTGCAAATGTCAGCATCCAGCAAACATCTCTCCATTAGACGCAGCGCCTCTTAACCTCTCTCGCGCGGGCATCCCAACACTCATCTATCTCCGTCCCTCGCTTTCCACCTGTCCTAATTATCAACGAAATGGCAAGCTGATTTCTCTTCCCCTTCCCAGAAATGCCAATAGATGGACATGACATGAAGGGAACAGTCGGCTTTCAATTTATGCGCACAATAAATATATAAATAAATAAATAAATAAAAGTGGTCAAAAAATGGAGGTTGTTTTTCTTCATGACAGCAGTGATTTGTTCCCGCGCAGCAGCTGCTGTCAAGAAGGTTAATTGCCGCTCCGCATGGCTGAGGATGTTTGTATATATCGACCTTTTTCCGCCTGTCTATCTAGGGAGTGTACCCACAGCTACATCGCAGAACTGTGTCTTTACTTTATGGGTCTCTTTCTGCGTGTGTATGTGTTATGGATGCATGAGACAAACCAAATGCTAGTATTGCACCAACACGGGCGTACCAAAAGTCATGGGATAGCTGGATGTGTATTAATTGTGAACTGGTGTTACCTCAGGGGGTGGCTGGTGAACGCCCACACCTGTGTAAGTGTGAAGTGTTATCTTGTAAGCGGGGTTGAACACTGGCCAGGGTGCTCACAGCACGGAGAAGTGGTTGGCAGACTAATGGGGGACGTAATAGTGGGTGCCAGACTAATGGGACATTCCATTTTCGAAGTTAACATTCCTTGATCTACAATGTGTCCGGCAGCGTTTGGGACCACTGGTCCCTCCATTTGCAGTGCTTCATGGACTTCATGTATCCCCACCATGATGGGATATACCAGCAGGATAATGCACCGTGCCATCAGGCCTTAGTTGGCTAGAACTGGTTATATTCCATGGACTGGTTATATCCCCTGAAGTGGTTATATCCCCTGAACTGGTTATATCCAATGGACTGGTTATATCCCCTGAACTGGTTATATCCAATGGACTGGTTATATCCAATGGACTGGTTATATCCCATGGACTGGTTATATCCCATGGACTGGTTATATCCCCTGAACTGGTTATATCCAGTGGACTGGTTATATCCCATGGACTGGTTATATCCCATGGACTGGTTATATCCCCTGAACTGGTTATATCCCCTGAACTGGTTATATCCCATGGACTGGTTATATCCCATGGACTGGTTATATCCAATGGACTGGTTATATCCCATGAACTGGTCATGGGATAGCTGGATGTATATTAATTATGAAGTGGTGTTACCTCAGGGGAAGGCTTAGGAACGGCCACACCTGTATAAATGTGAGGTGTTATCTTGTAAGTGAGGTTGAACGCTGGCCAGGTTGTTTACGGCATGGAGAAATGAAGTATCAGGGTTCGAATGAGACATGATAGTAGGTACCAGATGAATGGGACATTCCTTGATCTACAGTGTGACTGGCAGCGTTTGGCTAGAATTGTCAGTGCACACAGACAAACGACTGTGGAAGCATTCCCTCAGAGTGCCTCTGTAAACACCACACCTTACCTAGGCTCGTGAGGTTGCTAACTGAGGTCTAACTAGAGGACTGGCAACAAGTGGCGTGGTCTGATGAGTCACGGTACAGGTTGTTTCAGCCTGATGACAGGATTTGTGTGTGGCACAAACCCATAAAGCCATGGTCCCCAGTTGTCAACAAGGCACTGTGAAGGCTGGTGGTGGTTCCACACTGGTGTGGGGTGTGTTCTCATGGTATGGGTTGGGACCACTGGACTCATGTACCCCCACAATGATGGGATATACCAGCAGGATAATCCACTGTGCTATCAGGCCGAAGTTGGCTAGAACTGGTTCGAGGAGCATTCTGGAGAGTTCTGACAAACGGTGTGGCCTGCACATTCGTCCGACGTGCAATCAAGTCATTCCACTGTCACGCTGCATTCAAATTCACGTCACCTTGTCATGAGCATGCTGGCCAGTGTTCAACCTCACTCACAAGATAACACCTCACAGCTTCTACAGGTGTGGACGTTCCCAAGCCATCCCCTGAGGTAACACCACTTCAGAAATAGTTTACATACTGATATCATGAGATATTGTTTGGTCTGTTTGTTGGTTGGTGCAGAGTTGGTGTGGCTGTAGCTGACTTGCCTGCTATCCTAGTCATTCAGACGGCACACATTAGTGAAAGAATGGGTCGCTCTCAGGAGCTCAGTGAATTCCAGCGTGGTACTGTGATAGGATGCCACCTGTGCAATGAGTGATGAATCACGCTTCTCCGTCTGGCAATCCGATGGACGAGTCTGGATAGAACTTGCCTGACTGCATTGTGCCAAGTGTAAAGTTTGGTCTAGGGGGGATTATGAGGTGGGGTTGTTGTTCAGGAGTTGGGCTCGCCCCAGTGAAAGGAACTCTTAATGCTTCAGCAGACCAAGAGATTCTGGACAACCTCATGCTCCTAACTTTGTGGGAACAGTTTGGGGACGGCCCCTTCCTGTTCCAAAATAACTGCGCACCAGTGCACAAAGCAAGGTCCATGAAGACATGGATAAGCGAGTTTGGTGTGGAAGAACTTAACTGGCCTGCACCATCCCAATAGAACACCTTTGGGATGAATTAGAGTGGAGACTGTGAGCCAGGCCTTCTCGTCCAACATCAGCCTCTGACCTCACAAATGCACTTCTGGAAGAATGGTCAGAAATTCCCATAAACACATTCCTAAACCTTGTGGAAAGCCTTCCCAGAAGAGTTGAAGCTGTTATAGCTGCAAAGGATGGGCCGACATCATATTACACCCTATGGATTAAGAATGGGACTCAAGTTCATATACGTGTGAAGGCAAATGGGTGCATACTTTTGGCAATATAGTGTATATGCTTCCATCTCTGAGCAAAACTAATGTCACACATTGTGCAGGAACCATTTCTGAACGTCTTCTCAGTTCTGAAACTATTGGAGTGCTTATTTGTCTAATGCTGTTTCACCTAAAATGACTGTTAGGAGAAACACTGCAACACTGCATAAGTGAGCATCACCTTTAAGTCTCCTGAGCCATCAGAGAGCGTCGTTTAAGCAGTACCGCTTTCCTCTGTGTGCTGCGGTGCAAACAAAAATGAAATGCTAAATGACCTGAGAAACCCGTTTTTTGTTCTGTGTGTTTTCAGCGCTGGAAGGATAGTTTAGAATCTCCTCCGTGTCTTTGTCCGTCTCTAAGGAAAGCTTGCAGTCTAACCGTGTCTACCGCTGTGCTAATTTGTCTGTGATAAAACAGCAAACCTTACCTGAATTGAACTACACTCCTATTTGGGATTAATTTGAGTAGAAGCTGACAAAAGCAGATGTTGGCATGCTGACTGTGTGGTGTACAAACACAGCTAACTGCCTTAGAACCTTCAAGCACTTGATAGTACGTGGTGCATGAATGTACTGTAGATTAACTCCGCAGTAAATGATGCCATGTTCTAAACCTGGATACCCTAAAATGAAGTTATTGAGGTAACAGAAAAGCAATCTTTCTAACATTCGTATTGTTATATTTTAAGAATGTGAATATGTTCATACAGACAAGGATCTCAACAAGACATGTTTTAACATGGATTTGATTTTGAACGGTTTATGCTGCACTTGTCAAACACCTACTGTTACAGCTTTGATCATAACTCTGAAAGCTGAATGAAAATGTAGCTAGAATTTACAGTTAACTAACTAATTAATTAATTAGTAAATTTATTAACACTTTCTATGAATCGGGTATCCGTAGTGCATTATAAGTGCATTCATAAAGATCTATAAAGCATTTATAATGTCTGACATAAGCCTTTGTAACTGTACAAAAATCTGTTCATAATCACACACGTAACACTTGACATTGCTGTTGAAACCCCTATCATAAAGCTTAATATGTTCAGTCACATAATGCATTAATTCATAGAGCTGATCAATAACATCACTTTACTTGGAGTCTGTAAAGAAGGCTTATAAGTGTCCATTAGATATTATGTGCACCTACAAAATCATTTCCATTTTGAAGATACTGAGGAACTTTGGAGAGTGGCCTCACTGTGGATACTTATAAAGCATTGTGCGAATGAACACAACATTAGTTATGAAGCTTAATGATACCGGTTTCATGTTAATAACAGTAAAAATATATACATTATTATTCATTATGTCACTTTATGTGCTATGAAGCCTTACACTGTTGTGTTATTACAGTTTATGTGTGTGATTATGAATGTTTATGCACAGTTACAAAGGCTTAAGTCTAGTACTTTAAAGCATTATAAAGACTTAGTAGATCTTTATGAATGCAGTTATAATGCATTATAGAGCTGATTCACCGAATTTACCACCCGTTTCAATGCCGGTTTTAACATACCCTTGTCCACTCGGCTTTGTCATTTCTTAAGAGCTATTCCCTTACGGTTTAAGCTCAAGTGAAGGTTATTAGACAATGGACTGAGTGAACATTCAGTGAAGCGTCGACTTCAGCAACAGAAGTCATCATAACCTGATGTATTTCCCTTTTTAAAACCTCTAATAATAATCACAAACTGTGCTACTACTTTTATACATGACTGCTGATAGAGCAGCATTAGTAACGGACTAGTTAGCATTCTATAGGCTATATAAACATAAAGAAAGGCATTACACCAAACTTGGTTCTACACATTTGTAGTTAGACAAAATTATTGTTCAGAAATGTTGTCTATGCTATGCTCAGACAGTAAGCATTTGGCATGGCATGGTAAACCTACTGATGGCAGTTGGGTTCAAATGGCCACTTGTGTAATAGGTATGAGCCACATCCAAGTGTTGAGTCGAGGTGGACGATGGCAAGTTCAGAAAAGAACCTAGAACTAATAATGTGCCCTTAGAACTTTAAAATTTGAAACTACACTTGCCATCCTCAAAGAGCAAGCGTTTTAGCATTGCAAAGTTTGCTTGGTAAACCTAAAGATGGCACCTGAGTTCAAGTGACCACTTGTGTAACAGGTGTGACTCAAGTGTTGAGTCGAGGTGGACGAGGTTGAGTTCAAAAAAGAACCTAGAACTAATAATGTGCCCTTAAAACCTTAAAATTTGAAACTACACTTTCTATCCTCAAGCAATAAGTGTTTGGCTTTGCAAACTTCGCATGGTAAACCTACCACTGCCACTTAATTAATTAACCTGCCACTTGCGCAATAGGTGTGTCCCACATCCAGGTGTTGAGTCAGGGTAGCCAAGGCAAGTTCAAATACCCTAGAACTAATAATGTGCCCTTATAAATACTCTGTGTGACCCAAACGTATTACAGTGCAATAACCCAGACTGGTTAATGACCAGCCTGCATTATTTTGACCAAAATTGTTCAGTTTTGTTGGATTGCATGTGTGTCAAACTGACAATATTTAGAGCATACAATAAACAGTGTTGTGATTGGCTAGCAGGCTCAGTTACATATTGCATATTGCAAATTTCTGTTTACCATGTTGTATGTTTGTGTATGATGTTGATAATATAGCCTAACGGGAGCTGTGGGCTTGGAAAAGCTATTTGGGGGGGAGGGAGGGGGATTTATTTCTCTTTCAGCAAAATAAGCCACATGGAAAAAATCAGATTATATCTTTTTCAAAAAGACTGAGAGCTTCAATATGATGATTCATAGCTAGACTTTCATGCTGCGCTAATCTCCTTTTACATCAGATATTGCTGGTCCATATATAGTGCCTAATAATCCCAGAACTCTCTGAAGTTTTCTGACCTTTTTTTTTTTAATATTAATCTTCCGCTTATCACATGGATCTTTTCTTTGGCCTGGGTGCCTCTGTTAATCTCACTATTGCTACTGGAATCATAACTCCACTATTCAGTGCAATCCTAAAGAGGACAGGTTCCCCTTTTGAGTGTTAGTTCCTGCCAGCTTGCTGGGTGCTAGACTCTCCATACAGCTGCTTGGCAGCAGTGTTTATTGTAAAAAATCACTCTATAGAAAGAAACATTGAAATGAGCTGAAGCTTGCCTTTAGAGAAGGCTTACAATCCAAGGGAAAACCTAAATAGCGGTGTGGAGCAGCATAAGGAGTGTGGATGCTTTCAGGCAGGTATACTACACAATACATTTAAGCAGCTGACATTTAACCCCCCCCCCCCGCTCAGTGCCAAGCAAGGACACCCAGCTGAGGATAAAAGTTAGGTGACTTTGAAGGAGGGTTTATTACAGATGGCAGGAGCAGCAGTCACAAATGCTGGTATTTCAGTAGGGCTAAAGTGACGTTAGTGCATTTAGCTCTATGGTATCCAGGCATGCATTATTTCAGACCAAGCCTGAGTATATGTTTTTAGCACTTGTTGATGCAGATGCCATAGTAAGTATCTACTTAGAATTAAGTAGTTGTTGGTTTGAATAAGTCAGATGTACCTTGACAATTAAATCTTTTGAAATCGAGCTGATTTTTGGTGAAGGACGGAGCCAGAGTTCTAACCGGAGGGTCCCCAGTTCGATTCCCTGAACCAACAGTAACGACTGAAGTGCCCTTGAGCAAGGCACCTAACCCCCAACTGCTCCCCCGGCGCTGTGGATAAGGCTGTCCACCGCTCTGGGCAAGTGTGCTCACTGCCCCCTAGTGTGTGTGTTCACTAGAGTGTGTGTATCTGGGTGTTTCACTTCACAGAGGGGTTAAACGTGGAAGAGATTTCTTCTGTATGTAAGCACCAGTGGCAGTGAATGGCCCTAAACTCTCTACTCAGAAAATGATTGGCCTCACGTAAAAGTTTGCTAGCTTCATCACGTTAGTTACCTTGAATCGATTGCTGCAGTGGAGAAGAGCAGATTTTGTTCCATGTCAGAAAAGTAAGATATCGAAAACCTCTGTTGCTGTTGAGTCTTTTGTTTGGCTGCTTGAGCTGTAGTTGACTGTCCTCTATAGTCTGACTTGCACTGTGTGATTTTAGATATCTTGTTCTGTCTGTATAGTTGAATAGACTGACTGATTACTACCTCTGGACTAATCCTGTTCACTTTGGACATTATACACATTTATGTACGGTCACCTGATGGTATACATATTATCCATAGTGTAACTCTACCTCCATATACTGTCATCCTGTACATTCTGAATATTTTGCACATCCATGGACAGTCACTATACACATTCATAACTTATTTATTGATATTTATATTGGAACTGTTGCTGTAGTTTATTCAAATTCTCACATTGAGTGCACTGTCTATATGTAAATATCTTAACTATCCATATTGCATTGTATATTACTGCTCTTTTTATTATTTAATGTTTCTTCTTGGAGAGTGTCACACTAAATTTTGTTGTAATAGTATAGTTTCTTTTCTATTCTATTTTATTCTAGACTATTGTGTATAAACATAGCCTGCAATTTATATCACTGTACAAAAACTCGTTTCATTTCAAGCACACTGTGAACAGCAGCTTTACGAACATGTACCACACAGTGCATTGAACATAAAAGCAGGCTGTAATGTACATGGGTTGACTAACTCTAACTGTGCAGCAGCAGATGAGCTACTGTCTCTGATTTCACATCTTCCAGGTGGACCAGCAAGGTAGGAGTGTCTAATTGAGTGGACAGTGAGTGGACACAGTGTTTAAAACTCTGTTTAAAGTGACCAACAACTTTGTGTCCAGTCGGTTAGCCAACAGCAACACTGTGAGAACAGACCCTCCTTCATGCCAGCTTGAGTCGTATGTCCTGTAGTACAGCAGTGTACACTAGATCTGTGTCACATGGTGTCAGGTGGTATCAGATGTGGGTATCGATCGATGAATGGGCTAATACCCAATACCAGTAATAGTATTGATACATCCCTGGTAAAGACATCAGTTCACTGGGTTTGAGCCTGAGAATGTCAAGACATAAGACTGTGTCAGTAAGAACAGTCTGACCACAACTACACACATAGGATTGCAGTGCATAAACCCCACATTACAAAGACAAACGCACATTTGAAAGTTTAGTGGTGTAAAAACCATAGACACAAATTTACAAAGATGTGGAAAAAAGTGATGGTCAGATGAATAACCATATTCTCCACAAGTGGGCAGGCGCATGTTTGGCGTACACCTAGGAAATGGTACTTGACCCTTGGCGTGATTTGCATCCACTTGTCCGCTTAGAGAAAGAGGTCACTGCAAATCAATACAAAGCTATTGTGACAGGTCACGTTTATCCTGTGATGAAATCTTTCTGTCCTGATTGGAGTGGTCTCTTCCAGGATGTCTATGCCCCCCATCAGCTCAATGGGTCACTGCATGGTTTGATGAGCAGGACAACAATGTAAATCATGTGCTATGGCTTCCAACGTCACCAGATCTCATCCCCATTGTTAACGTATGGGAGACTATGGACTGACAACGTTCAGCCAGTCAGATTTTTTAAAACCTGGACTCACTTCACGTGCAAAGTTTTTGGTTCTTAAATCATGCTTTGTCTGTGACTGACTCACATGACAGTTGCATTCTAGCATCGAAAAAAGTCTGGTTCCATTGACTTACATTAAAATGAAATGAGATTTGCCCTCTCCTGTAAAGTTATCATTTAGGAGATTTTTTTTCATTAGACAGCAACGATATATAGTCTATCTATCTCAAACTCTTCAAAAGCTACATAGTTTTCAAACCCTGGATTCTTCTCGTGCTTTTTACGATGACTTTTAAATCCCCTTGAAGTTCGCCAACTAGCTGTTCTTTATTGGTTTTGTGCAGGATTGGCCTACCCTGTGGCTCTTAGTGAGAAAGTTTTTGCCTCAAATAGTAGTACATTGGTACATGACTATGGTAATTCATCATCATGCACACATGCTCCTGCCAGCTTACACTCTGTTCCTAGACTGATTAATGGAATCCAAGGCCTGACAAATCTCGCTTGAAATTTCTGTACAGTCCTTTTGACTGCAGTATACGAAATTGATAAAGGATAAGTCCTTCTTGTTTCTTTAACAATAGAAAGATCTTTTAGAAGGTTATGTGGAAGCTAGGAAAGAAACCTGTTGTTTAATTTTTCAAACAAGAAAGCAAAATATGAAACTGTGGTGATATGTAAGGGTTCTGTTTGGTGCTGTTGGATTCTTTGGACTGCAGTAGAATCCAACACAACCGAATAGTCCATAGAATCCAACAACACCGAACAGTCCACAGAATCCAACAACACCAACCAGTCTGTAGAACCCAGCAATGACATAGTCCATAGGATCCAACAATGCCAACCAGTCCATAGAATCCAACATCAGTCTATAGAGTCCAAAAACATCAAACAGTCCATAGAATCCAACAACACAACCAGTCCATAGAATCCAACATCAGTCTATAGAGTCCAACAATGCCAAACAGTTCATAGAATTTAACAACACCAAACAGTCCATAGAGTCCAACAACATCAAACAGTTCGTAGAATTCAACAATGCCAAACAGTCCATAGAATTCAACAACACCAAATAGTTCATTGTTAAAAATAAAAAGTGTGCGTTCTCATCCTGATAATTCCATTACCATTGACTGATTGAAAAAAAAACCTTTTTTTTAGTTTTCAGAAGAGTAAATCTAAATATAGTAAGTCTCCACCATTGTGTAATTGAACAATGCAATTTACATTGGGTGCCCTTTTACTTATGCAACAGAATTTATGAATTTGTTGGAATGAAAAGAGTTAGACGTCATTAGGCTGTTTTCCACTGCAAGGCCATTTGGGGCTTGACTGGGTTAAGGGCCAGCTTAGCAAATCAATTTTGTAGCAGGAAACCTTTTTTCTGTCATCAGAGTGGAGAGTAGTACTTCAGAAAAAATATTGCAATCAATAAAAAATATATTGCTGGCAATACACAATACGCTGTTTTAACCTTGAGCTAAAGAACTCCATTTAGAGTGATAATTAGATCTAATAGTTTGTGCAAATTGCTGACAAATAGCACCATATTTATTGCAAAAACATAAAATATGGCAGTTTTCCCAAATATGGCAAATCTCACTTAGCCCTCCTTGGTTCTGCTGGAGGGAGTGCTTTAAATTCCCTTGAAGATACTGCATGAAGTGTAGAACGTCATGATTTTGTGGGATTGAACAGAATGTCACATATTGATTCATTTGCTGCTGAATTATGGATATGCACTGAAGTGGCCACAGCAGCAAAATCCATAAAAATCCTCACTTTTTATTATACAGTTATGCTAATACTTCAGTTGGCAAGGTGAAATGAGTAGGCTCATATAGTGCCATAGTTGTTTTATATACACTCCTCATCAAAAGAATAGCTGCACCCAGAAGGAAGTGTGGGATTNTTGAACATTCTCACACAGTTCCTGCAGATTGTGCGGTAGGGGTGGAGGTGGAGTGACACCAGGCCTTCTGAACAAACTGTTCAAGCTGACCAAAAGTATTATGGGAAATATTCTAGAAATACTCATTACGCTTATACTGTAATATGAAATGTATTTTTCCATGTAACTATACAGCCATTTAGCAATAATGCAGTGCAATAGCCATACTCAATTAACTTTGTTCTTTTTACCTCACATTGCAAAATACAGATTACAGACTTAATCCCTTTAAGATGAATTCTGAAGGGCGTCCTCTTTTTTGCCTGGCATCTTTCTGCCTCTCTCTCTCTCTCTCTCTCTCTCTCTCTCTCTCTCTCTCTCTCTTATACAACATAATAAAAAACTAAGCCCACACAACTAAGCTAACACAGCTTATAAACAGCCCTATTGTCCAAAAGTCGAGCTTCATTCCACAGAGAATTCAGAACGGCTGCATAATACACAAGCCAAACACGGTAGTCAATAGTGACAATAGGACAATAGCCAGGTACCAAACAAGCATCAGCTGCAACAAGCATTTGACAATCCGAATAAGAACCCAGCGGGGGGTCTGTAACAGTCAGGCACTTGTTTCTACACAATCACACCTGCTTTACTGGCAAAATGATAGATGGTTTCCTCATTGATGACTTGTTGACATGGAGCCTCTCCACAAAACCTCAGTTCCTGTCAGAATTTGGACATCTTTGTTTTTTTTTGCTGTTTGTTTGTCTCAAATCTAATCTTAATGTATTTGTGCAGATTGGTGGTGTAGTGAAATCTGGATAAGTGGGCATACCATACTGTGCTTTGAAATTCATCTGCGACTCAACATTCTCTTAATACTGTGCAGAAAAAACAGATGCATGTAAACTCAGTCAAATATTATACAGCCAATAAAGGAACATAAGTAGTAGAATAAGGAGGAAGCCCTCTTTACGTATACCTTATTTGAGTGAGTTTAACGTGTACAGGATGATGATGCACAAATCTATACATTCATCTGTCCGTAACCCCTCCATAAGCATAAGATCACCAGACAGAAATTAGTCACCTTGCATGTTTAATGTGGTGTGAACTTCAGGCTGCACTGCACTGTCCACCCCTACTCAATCTATGAATCCCGTCACACACCTTGCAGGTATTTATAGCCCATTCATTCTCACGTGAAGTGTGTAAAATGGCTCCAAAGCAGATGTTAATGATTGGCTAAAAGGAGTGACTGCATTCGGGCGTGCCAAAGACCATAGTGTGAAGGAAGTAGCTGAATCTGCAGGTGTATGGAAGCGTACGGTCATATGGGTCTACCAGCAGTGGCTAAAATCCCAGTCTACGAGGAATTCTCCTCGGATTTGTACCAGGGAAGGCATCCAACAAATCTGGCCCAACTGCTCAATTCTTTTATGTAAGAGTGTCTGAACATTGATGTGGCCTACATCCAGGAACGTGTCCAGTACATGCCAAATCAAATGGCAGCTGTTAATCGTAATCATATAAACTTAATGTAAATGCAAAGATCACTGACAGAAGATTGGATCAAATGCCTCCAAAACTGTCCCAGAAAAATACATTTCAGGAATGCAAGCTAGCATTATATAGCAGTCTGAGTATAATATTGATTGTAGAGCACAGGGCTGGAAAACACAACCTAATCAGAAAGTATGAAAACTCATCACAACACATGGACTGCACTGGTTACTCTATGGGACTATATAGAACGTTATCCCCTATTATACTACATGGTTGGTGGGAATACAGTAAATCAGTCTCCTCACGCGTGGCCACAAGCTGTATACCTGGATATATGCACCACTACGCTGCTGCGTGCAGGTCTGTTTTGACTCTTCTTGTTTTAAATGGCTATTGACCATCTTCCATTGCTATTCCATCATCTCTCCACTGCAGAATTGCACTGCCACCTTGCTCATGAACCCTTCTTTTCTTTTTCAACTTCACAAAGCACAAAGTAAAAAGACTGACTATTACTGAGAAACGAGCTGGCAGCCTGGCCCTCCACATTCAGCTGCATGCTGGAGTGCAGCAAACCTTAAGTGCCGCTACATCAGTGTGTAATTCGACCTTGCACCAGTAAGCCACAGGTTTGTGGGTTTGTGGGCCATTGCCACTGAGGCATTACATTTCAAACACAATCGAATCCACTTACCAAAAGATATGTGGCTGCTGCAATGTATTGTGTGTGACACTGAGAGTCAAATTTGCACCAATTAAAAGTATACTGTAAATAAATACACTGGGCTGCCTGGTTTAGGTTCTCCTGCCTTGTGAAAGCTGGACAATAAACAAACAGGATAGGAAAACCATAGATGCGTTGGATCTTTGGTGTTGGTAAAGACATTTGAGAGCTTCTTGGACAGCAAAGAAAACAACTTATGGATCTTCAAGTAAATCATTCCTAGATAACCAAGCTGAAGCTGCGCGTTCTGGACATGTTCTGAGATGAACCGATTGATTGGAAAAGACCATTATGCGTGAAAGAGTTGGGGGTAAAAGAGGAAGAGGACGACTAAGGACAAGACGGATGGACACCATCAGAGGAATCATGAACCAGCCAATCAGATACCCGAACAGAAACTGTATATTGGAGTGCCCAGACAGGATATTCTGGAGAAACACTGTTCACATGGTCCACATGAGGGCACTTAATAATAATGATACCCTACTACCTACATTTATAGGTCATTTCATCGTGTTCACCTGCCAGTTCACTTTGCAGGTACAATTACTAACCATAGCAGATCTACTGCTGCACAATGGACCCTCCATCCTGTCCATCAAATGGAATAGGACCACAATAGAGCAACGCCTGACCAGATATCATTTAGGTGATTTGTACCGTTCTTAGCACATCAGAGAGAGCAACATGATTGCATTGGTTTTATTGGTGGTGCACCTTGTAGATGTACAGACAGAGATGATAACTCATCTGATGCTGCACAGTGCAGTGTTGGTCATCCTCTAGTCCTTCATCAGTGGCCACAGGACGCTGCCCACAGGACGCTGCCGGCTGGATACTTTTGGTTGGTGAGGTGATTCTCATTCCAACAGTGACACTGAGGTGTCCAGCAGCACTGCTGTGTCTGAGCCACTCACATCAGCACAACACACACTAACACACCACCACCATGTCAGTGTCACTGCAGTGCTGAGAATGATCCACCACCCACATAATACCTGCTCTGTGGTGGTCCTGTGAGGGTCCTGACCATTGAAGAACAGGGTAATAATGTATACAGAGAATATATTGTAACTACAAAGTGCTCTTATAAGGTCAGTGGAGATGATACAATGGACATTGAGTGTAGATACAGATAGTGAGTGTACCTAATAAAGTGGCTAATGGGTGTATATGCTAATTGGTTAGCTACAAGGTAAATTCACCAAATGACAAACGACAATCTTAGATGTATGTTGGATCATAGCCACAGTGCAAATGTGCATTGATGCGCCTGCAGTCTGCTGATGAATTCAAGGTTCACGCCGCTCATCATGCAAACTGTGTGAAGCCCTGCCCACTAATTACTCCTCTATGAGCGGGAGGCTTTAGAAGTGTGCTGACAAAGAGGTGGTGGTGTTAAAATTCCTCCCCTCCAGAGCATTCTACAGGGGAGCTACTTTACTCTGGCTAGGCAAATAGACTTTGTAAAATGATAACATGGTCTGCACACATATGTACATGGTGTTTGCATCATGCCATATTTTGCAACACGTTTTGTCACACACATGGACCTGTTACTGAGAGTTTATTGAGAGGTGATGCTAATGGGAAACATTCTTCACTACGTGTTTGGTGCTTGTACTTCTATCTAGCTGCTGCGTCTGCTGCCACTGTTGGAGAAAGTCGTCAAATTTGGGTAGACAACCGGAATATGTAACCAGCCGCACATCTAATACTGCCATCCACTGTTTGTGCAGGCTTCGCAGGTTTTGCAAAGCACTCCCTCAAATGCACACCCATGAATAAGAGAAGCATATTTTGCTTTGGGCCGTGCACACAGCCGATGTACTGTGCGTTTATGATTGTGTGTGCCGGTTTGTTGCCCTCCACTTTGCAGATATGAAAGACTCGTGGGACTGTAGGAATTTGTGCCCATGCAGTCAAAACAGCTTCAGACCCTGATGTTGGATGATGAGGCCTGGGGCATAGTTGCTGGTCCCGACTATACCACAAAGTTGGAAGCATAAATAAGACCTTGTGTACAGTAACTAAGTGGTCTAGCCCAAACCCTGGAAAACGAGAGCTCCATTTCTCTGTAATAGCGCTTAAGCTTGACTGGGTTAGATCTAGCAGCTTAGACTGTCTTGTGGCAAAGGTGACATCCTATGACAACGCCATGTCCCCTAAACTCGACAGTACAGCGTATTCTATTGCCAGTGTTTGTCTACGGAGACTGCATGGCTGTGTGTTTGATTTTGTTTGCAATGGGCGTGGCTGAAACACCTGATTTAAATAAGTAGGAGGTGTGTCCACATACTTTTGGCCGCATAACTGTAACTTCTCTTTAGACTTTACTGCAGTTATTTTATATGCAGGTATCTCTTCCAAATTAAACGAATGACTCCAAACTTTGCAGCATAGTCTCAAGATAATATATGTATGAACCTCGAGTGAAAACTTGCAAAATAAGCCAATACGTGCAAAGCAGTAACGTGCAACTCCCACAAGGGCCAACACAGCCTCGCAGCTTTAGGCATGGATCTTACTGCAGTGGGTGCTTTTGAAATGGCTGCTGTAGATGAATGCAGATGCCCGTAATGTAAATTTCTCCATTTTGCTGAAAGGACTATCATTATGGTAGGGCATGTACAATCAAAAATATACAGCATTAAGAAGTGACTGAAACTACTTTGTTTACAGTGACCAAAGCTAGTAAACAAATCTATCTTGGGTTTGGAATTCTTCACGCTAAGCTTCATTTAGCCCTAACTCCATGCGCACTTGGCTTTTTCTCAAGCAGCTTGATGAGGAGCCACCTGAGATGCCTAAGAGACTGTTTTTTCTGCAGAAATGTACTTGCTGGAGGTTGATTCAAAATAGATGTTTTTTTTTTTTTAAATTGAGTTATAAAATTGTAGGAACATATTTGAAGCATATAAGCATAAACCTGTGATCAGAAAATGTCTTTTGCGTATATATGCACGCATGCATGCGTATATGTGTATATGCATGTATGTATATACAGTATGTATGTGTGTATGTACAGTATGTACAGTGAACTCTGAGCTGCTTCTGAAGGATGAGGGTCACTCACAGGTCACTTACAAGCAGAAGCAACGGACACACCGCTGTGCTCTTGCAGTCCAGCAGTACACCACTGCGCACACACACACACACACACACACACACACAGACGTGCTGTAGCGCAAACCCCAAACACCCATATGACCGCAGCACTGAAAAGGCCACTGGTTGTTCCCCTGCAACCACCTTACAGCACCAGTCAGAATAAAAAGTGCTCCCTTCACATCTTAACATCTGAAACAAATATATACAGTACCAGTCAAAAGTTTAGACACGGCTACTCATAGAAGGTTCTCCGTGTGTTTATCTTAATGCTTTACTTTAGAATAAGACTGAAGACATCAAACTATAAAATAGCACTCATGGAATTATACAGTCCACCTTAAAAACCTCCAAAATGGAACTTTACAGGAGGATAAAACAGCTTTCCTAACCTGCAGTGGAGGCTGATAGAACAAGGTTTATTTGTAAGCAGCTTTGGAGCAATTCTATTGGTCGGTCCATCATGAATATTCACTAAACTGAAAGGAGAATTGGAGCTTTTACACTGTGCAGAAAAAGAGATCAACGTTTTTACACCACTAAATATATATTAGAGGTGGAGATATGGAGAAATATCATACTGTGGTACATCAAGAGTTTACAGCTCTGGAAATAAATAAGAGCCCACTCCAGTGTCTTCTTAAATCAGCATCTCCACATGTACAGCAGGTTCTTAGTGAGGAACAGAAGGTTGGGTTCTAGCTTTACTGGGCAGATACAGTGAGCGTCTGGTTCATAAGAACAAGGTCAAGCAGCAAACACACAGGACAACACAGATACAGACTGGCTGAGGGCCAAAACCACTCTCTACTGACCGTGATGAGCGCCACCTCTTTCGAATGTCACTTAACCACCGTAAGATGACCTCAAGTGACCTACAGAAAGACTGGCGAGCGGTGGCTGGGGTGAAATGCACAGCGAGGATGGTTCAAAAAACAGGCTTCTGGAGG
>CM067498.1:3692160-3725018 GCA_034552555.1 Semaprochilodus insignis
TCTCTCTCTCTCCCTCCCATCTTCTCCCTTCTCCTCTCTCTCCCTCCCTCTCTCTCTCCCCCTTCCCCTCCCTTTCTCTCCCTCTCTTTCTCTCTCTCTCTCTCTCTCTCTCTCTCTCTCTCTCTGATGTAGTGGTTCTGTATTTCAGTAGAGGTCTATGGCAGGTTTGCACTACACTGACTGCGGGAGTGTGTGTGAACACATCCTCTCTGATATCACACAGTCACATACAAGCAGCAGAGTTCAGTCCACCATCTGCTGCAGTTTGGTCTGAGGAGTGAGTTCGGGGGCTGAAACCACAGCAACAGCAGCAGAGTGTAGAGTGTGTGCTCCTACAGGTGCTCCTCTGCTCCTCAACCCGTTTTCATTTGTCCTCTGTCACCTGCATATACTGCTCTCTCTGCTCTACTGCTCTCCTCTGTTCCTCTCCTCTCCTCTCCTCTCCTCCGTTCTGCTCTTTTCTTCTCTTCTGTTCTCCTCTCTTCTGTTTTGATCCTCTCCTCTGCTCTTCTCCTTTTCTCTGCTGGATTGTCTTTGCTCCTCATGTCTGTTCTGCTCTTCTTTCATCTCCTCTATTCTCCTGTCTTCACTTCGCCTTTCTTCTCTTCCCCCTTCTGTTTTTCCTCATCTCTTCTCCTTGTTTCTTCTCTTCTCCTTTGTTCTGCTTTTCTCCTCTCCCTTTCTCTCTTTCTCTCTTCTCTCTATCTTTTCTTTGCTCATTTCCTCTCCCCTTTAATCCTTTACTTTTTTCTCCTCTTTTCTTTCCTCCTCAAATCCTCCCCCTTTCTTGGATCTTTTTCCTCTCTTTTCCTTCTCTGTTCGGTCCTCTTCTCTTTTATATTAGAGTCATTTCTTCCCCCCTTTTCTCTATTTTCGTTTCTTCTCCTTTGCTTTCATGTCTGCCTCTGTCATGTTTATCCTCTCCTCTCTTATCCTGTTTTCTCTTCTGTTCTGTCTTTTCTTTTCATCTATTCCTCTGTCCTAATTACTCCTTACTTCTCCTCTCCTCTCTTTTCTTTTGTCTTAAATTCTCCTTCCCTCCTTTCTCTGATCCTTTCTTTCCGTTTTGACTTCCTCTCCTCCTATCTTCTCCTCTTTTATCTTTTCTTTTCTTCTCCTCTTTTTCACTTCTTCCTTTTCTTCTTTTTTCCTTTTTCTATTTCTCTTGTTTTACCCTCTCCATTCTTATCCTCTTTTCTCTTCTGTTCTTTATTTTCTATTTCTCTCTTCTTTTATCCCCTCATTTCGTCTCTTCTTTTCTCCTCTTTCTTCTTCTCTCCCTTGTTCCCCTCCTTCTCTTTAATCCTCTCTTCTCCTTGTTTCCTTCTCTTTTCTTTTACTAAGATATTTGACCTGTTTTCTTGTGATTTCACAGGCTGGCAAATCATTCAGCCACTCGACACGCACACACACACACACACACACACACACACACACACACACACACACACACACACACACACATATATATAAATGCCACTCTATATTTTCATAGATATTACGCTCTGAGATGGACCTGTAGGCTTGCTACACACATTGCTATACATTTATAATAGCTATTTCATTTTCCATTGTTTATCTCCTGAATAGAATAGAATAGAATAGAATAGAATTAAATACAATACAATGCAATGGAATATAGTACAATGAAACACAATGGAATACAATGGACTGGAATGGAATGGAATTAAATGCAGTACAGTGAAATACAATGGAACATAATTTAATAGAATAGAATAGAATAAAATACAAATAAATAGAATAGAATAGAATAGAATAGAACCGAATAGAATAGAACCGAATAGAATAGAGCAGTATGCCATCATATAAACCTATTAAATACCTGTTGTTATTGTCATTTATACCATTTATGACCTTGTAGGGCGAGTTTAGTGCATGTTCTGAGAGTAATAATAATAAGTAGAATAAAGCCTAAAATACTCATACAAAGTGCTGGAAAGTCCAGAAACAGACACATTCGCATCCGTCTGCACATAAAACTGAGTGTTACTATCACCAAGTGACAGATACAGCAGCCCCCCCACCCCCGCTTAATAATACTGTAACATAATAACAGCTTAGCGTGTTGAGCTCCTACCTTCTCGGGGTCTATGCTCGTCTGGCTCCTCCGAGGCCGTTTTGTTTTTTCTCTTTCGTTCCTCTGAGCGTGTTTTGGAAATACTCCACTGTGACGTTCACTTGGCTGTTGCGTGTCCTCCTGCCTCTGCCATCGCCCCTGCGTGTGTGAGCTTCTCTCCCCGGCACTCCACTGCCGGTTAGCGTCTGACTCTGTGTGTCTGTGTGTGTGTGTGTCTCAGGTGTTCAAGCAGCAGGCGCGGGCGGGTGTGTGTGCGCTGGGCCGCCGCTTGCAGGAGCAGGAGCAGGACTTTGCGGGCAAAGCGGCGACTTTCCAGCGCGAGATCCAGCACCTGCAGGCTCAGCTCCGGGAACGTCAGGAACAACTCCACGGGGCTCTGCAGCAGAAGAGGTGACTCTCTCTCTCGCTCTCTCTCTCTCTCTCTCTCTCTCACTCTCTCTCTCTTACTCTAACCCTGTCTCTCCCTGTCTCTCTCTTATTCTCTCCTGTGCTCTGTCTGAGTGATGCTGCAGAGACGATGAGCGCAGCAGTAGCAGCAGTGCAAACCCGTTACAGACAAGCAGGGGAAAATGAGAGACGGGGAGGAGTGGAGAGAGTCAGAGGGAAAGAAAGAGAGGGAGGGGACTGAGAAAGAGAGAAAGAAAGAAAGGAGGAAGTCTGCACCCCTGCAGGCTTTCTCTGGATTTGTCTGTGCTGTTGTATTTGCGCTTACTCTCTTTCTCGCATTCTCTGGATAATTTTCATTTCTGTCACTCACTTTTTCTCTTTTTGCCATCCCTCTTTTTTCTTTCATCTAACTCATTCTCTCTGCACTCTTCTCCATGTACCACCTGTGCTTCTTTTTAGCTTTTTATTTTTTCCTATGTTGATTTCTGTTGTGAGTGAGTTTCTCCACGAACCACCTGTTCTTCTCTACCTGTTTGTTTTCCCTCCTTCTATCTATCTATCCATCTTATGCTATTGAGTGTGTGTTTAATTAGATAATCTTCTTCCTTAGGAATGAAACTGCACATCAGGTGTACATGCACATGCACATGCACAGATCCCAGTGCACAGCAATGATCTGCCAATCCACTGTGGCGCTTGCGCCATGTTCGAAAAACAAGTTGGGACCAGAGCAATTTTAGACCAGGAATGTGGTGAAAACATGTTCGAAACAACCACAAACAGGTGATGCAATCATGCTTGAGTATAAGAGGAGGATCCAAGAAAGGCCTGCTCTTTTATGAGCAAGCATGAGTTAAGGCTGACCACTGTGCGAAAAATGTGTCGGCAAATAATGCAGCAGTTGAAGAACAATGCCTTTACTGTGTGACTGCAAGGACAGGTATTCCACCTTTTCACCTTCAGGAGGAAATCGGGAGCAACCTCCATGCATGAAAGGTAAGGCTGAAAACCACAAATGGAACGCTGGTGCCCTTCAACCCCTCAGGCAGCAATACATGAAAAAACACTTTGCTTCTGTGATGGATATCACCACACTGGAGAACCATTTTCAATAGGTTACTTATTTCAGTAAGTTCTGATTGACCCAGGCACAGTCAAAGCCATTTGACAACACTGTCCACGCTGCCGAGTTGCTAAAGGGACTGAAATGTAATGCTAATGGTTCAACAGCCAGGATGTCATGGTGGTCCATCGGAGGGGGGTATTAATGGCCATAGCAGGAGTCACTTGCACATCTGTGAAGACACCTTTTAAACACCGAAAGATGTCAATTTTGGGGCGACGTATGTCGCCTTCTAGGTGACGTCTTTTTCAGGGACATCCATGCTTATTTCGAATCAAGACACATTCGGCATGTGTTGCCACAGCATGGTTGCATAATCAGAGAGCTGTAAAGATTCCATCTCTAACTGGCAGCAAGAAGTAGCTGTCAATGGCAGTTACTAGTCAGCCAGCGACAACTGCAGCCAGTCAGTTGTAGTCGCCAATGCCAAGTCACAATACCCCTTGCTTGTAAATCTGTAAATTGTTGACCTCGCCAAAGTGTGGACTCAGGATTTGGGGTTTGGGGGGTAGTCTAAAGACAGTTCACAGTCAGCCGTCAACTACCGTCAGACAGCTACTGATTGGCTCCCAGCTGCCATAACCAGTAGGTAGCTCCTAATTCCTGCTGCGAGTGACCTCAACCTCTCTGTCAGCTGCCACTGGCTGAGTGGCACTATCCGGTTGCCTTTCCCATTGATTGACTTCCAGCTGCTACATGTGTACTGGCAGCTGCCACTAACCAAGTACCAGTACCTGACTACCTGTTTGGGTGCTGCCACTGGTTGACTGCCAGCTGCCAGTAATAATTGACGGGCAGCTGTTGCCGATTGACCAAAAAAGCGCCCCCAAGTGTTCACAGGCTGGCAGATGTTTGATGTTGTTATGAGCAGACTTATAGCCCCATGATAAGAACAAGCCTTACTATGATCTACTACTAATTTGTCATTAAACAGGATCATGATTTGTAAACAGTCAGTAAAATATTGGGATTGTAGCACGATCAACATGTGCAGTACTGCTCCAAAGTGGCAGGCCAGGGAAAAATACCAAACTCATCTGTTCCACATGCGGTCAGTGACCAGACATCCTTTGAAAGAGGAGAGGTAAGGATGACAGGCTGTCCATCACAAATACAGGTCTTAAAGGAATGTTTTTCAACCTAATGTCATACCTGCTGCAACTGCATGGTTACCCAGTGACATGTTAACTCGGTTAGCGTGTTAATAATACAATAAAGGAACAAATGGTTAATGCCCTTGGCTCAGTCCCTGCAGCTGACTATACTGGACAGGAACCATTACATGTATATACTATTCTTGCTAATGTCAGAGACAACTCTGCATTACTTAGTTTCCAGCCAAAATAGACGTAAAGCTCAGCAGATGTTCCTGAGGAGTTCAGATACACTCATCGTCAAAAGAATAGCTGCACCCAGAAGGAAGTGTGGGATTGCAGTTTTTTTTTTTTTTTTTTTTTTTTTCACCAGGAACAATAAATGATGATAGATTTAGACTGATATGATCAATATTTACTGAGCTACACATACAGAAGTAGTGTCTCTCAGTATGGCATCGGGGTCACTCAACATGCCAGGCGTCTCAGCATGGAGTTGTAGAGGTTCCTAATGGTGTCCTGTGATAATCCGTCCCATGCAGCTTGAATATTCTCACACAGTTCCTGCAGATTGTGCGGTAGGGGTGGAGGTGGAGTTGCACCAGGCCTTCAGGACATGTGACGCATGACAACAAACCATTCATCTTGGCGCTGACCACGGTGCCTCCACACATGGATTCGTTGGTCGTCTCCACCAAGACAAAAGCGGGACTCATCACTGAAGATGACCTGCTGTCATTCTGAGTCACTCCATGACAGTCTGGCACGACTCCATTGCAGTCTTTGGTGATGTTGACGTGGTGTTAAGGGCAGTCATTATAACGGTCTGCGTGCATGTTGGCTTCACTGGTCGCTGAATGTCCATAGTCACTGCTGTTGGGTCAGTCAGGTACAGCGATAAGTGAAAAAAGCAGAAGTTTCATAAACTGGAGTTGAGTAAATTGAGATACAGAGAAAATTGGACAATTTGATGGAGAGTTTGAGCAAGTAACATCAATGCGACTAATCATGTTTAGCTACGCAAAATAATCAGTTTAATTGTGAGTAATTGTTGTAACTATTTGACGGTCCTATTAAATGTTCATGCTTGTGTGCCATATGTAGATACATAGAGATTTTTGCATGCCAGCTGTAATTACTAGATTACTAATTGCAGCATATTGTTGGAATTAGGGCTTGAGCGGCTGTTTTTCTGGGTCACTGGGGTAAGATATGAATGCACACGCATATACACACTCACACACAGGCTCGCTCTCCAGTGGTAAGAGCAGGCCAGTACGTACCAGACCCAGACAGACAGTCTGGACGGGATGTGGATGCCAGTTGAGGACACACACACACACACACACACACACACACTCACTCACTCTCCCTCTCCAGTTTTGGCCTGTTTGTCGAGACTATTTATTTTACACACCACACCATGCGCAGCTGCTCAGCTGGGGTGTGAGCGTTCAGCTGTGAGCTGTGGCAAAACTAGTGATGTGCTTCCAGGCCTGGTCAAACTTTGGACGTAAAGCAACAAACGCGAACATAATCTGCTTTTCTCATTCAAAGAAGAGCTTCATGCTGAGTAGCGCTGCTGAAATTCATTAGCCCTATTATATATGATAGATCTATATATGTGATCTCATAATGAGAATACATGTCTGGGGACTATATGGAACCATTTTGGTGCTGGATTGCTGCAAAAGCCCCAAAGCCTTTTAGCGCACACTCCAGAATACAGTCAATAACACAAACGAAACAGGCTAGCTAGGGAGATGCTCTCGTTAGCTCACATGCTTCAGAATGAATGTTTCAGAAATGCCCAGCAGTTTAGTTTTGTCAGAGGTGTGCTTGGTGCATGAGCCACTTCAACTAAGTAGTTAGCCGGTGGCTACATATAGCCCCTGTTGTCAACTTCTATTACTTGTCCATTAATATCTGCTGCAGCTAAGTGGGAATGTTTTTCACCATGTGTTGTATTCTCCACACACAGGACGCAGGTGTTTTTGACTTTTTTGGGGGAACTTTTCAGTCATGCTGTACCTAATTTATATCCCTCATCTATTCACAGGCTTGCTGTCCTTTGGATAATGTTGATGGCCGTACGTACTGTGAGCTCAGTTGGATTGCTTTAGAAATTTCACACTATGTTCCCACCCTAATAAGTCTACTACGTTCCGTCCCATATTTAGCCCGTGGTGGTCCCCAGATGTTCTTTGTACGAGATCATGTCTGGCTCTCCAAGAGCATCATTTCAATAATTAACAATATTCAATAACATTTACCATATAACCTTATAACTGCACTCACTGGTCAGTTTATCAGATACGCCTAGCATGTTGCAGGGATGGGAGTCAGTTATAGACAGTATATGATCCAGCAGCCGCGGTATGAAGCTATAAATGAAAGCTTTAGAGAGAATGCTACAACTTATCGAAACTGTCTCCCTCTTTCTCTTTCTCTCTCTCTCTTCTCTCTCTGTCTCTCTCTCTCTCTGTCTCTCTCTCTTTCTCTCTTCTTTCTCCGTCTCTCTCTCTTTCTCTTCTCTCTCTCTCTCCTCTCTCTCTGCCTCTCTTTCTCTCTCTTCTGTGTCTCTCTGTCTTTCTCTCTCCCTCTGTCTCTCTCCCTCTGTCTCTCTCTTTCTCTCTGTTTCTCTCTCTCTGTTTTTCTCTTTCTCTCTGTCTTTCTCTTTCTATCTGTCGCTCTGTCTCTGTGTCTCTCCCTCTATATATCTCCTTCTTTCTCTCTGTTTGGCTCTCTCTCTGTCTATCTCTCTTTCTCTCTATCTGTTTGTCTCTCTCTCTTTTTCTCGCTCTATCTGTCTCTATCTCTATCTCTGTCTTTCTCTCTGTCTGTCTCTCTCTGTCTTTCTGTCTCTTTCTCTCTCTTTGTCTGTCTGTATCTATCTCTCTTTCTTTTTGTCTTTTACTCTGTTTCTCTCTGTCTCTGTCCCTCTCTCTCTTTTTTGCTGTCCCTCTCTCTGTCTCTCTCTCACTCTCTCTGTCTCTCTCTCTCTCTCTCTCTCTCTCTCTCTTTCCCTCTCTCTCCCTGTTTGTTGTGACAGCTCTTCTAAGGAAGTGTCTTTCAGATGGCCTTTGATAAATCAGTCAATGTACGTGACAGATTTAAACATATTACACAAAGTAAGAGACTGCATTGTTGTCATGCTTCATCAGCAGACTCGCTTACGGAACAAGGTACAAATGAAAAGCATTTCTCTTCATGCCTTATTGATGCCATCTTTCTCATCCATATGCAAACTTTTATTTCTTTATGTATGTGATTTCCCACTGAGGTGGAAACAGCAAGCAGGGAGCACAGAAGAAAAGGGAAAGACAGGATAAAAGCTGCGAGCATAATAGCATGGCAGTTCTTCGCTGTAGCTTGTTCAGTTCAGTTTATTTAGTTTTGGTTATTTGTAGATTGGAACAGACATGGGCAGAATCAAAACAATAATGGCCATAGAGTAGTAAATCCTCCCTTACAATGTTTACTTACAGTCACAGAAATAAAGCTGTTAGGGCAAAAACAGTTATCAGGGTGGAAGGGGACTCTTGTATTAATGGCAGGCTCCATGATAAGCTCCGAAGCTGTACTGGGATATCCATCATGTTGCCACATTCCACTGGGAAACTGCACTAATCCAGTCATGATTGCAGAGCTCATCACAGCTGCAATCAAATCTTGTATCTCCAGTCTTGCATTACATTTTACCCATCATAAAATACCCTCATCATCAAAAGAATAGCTGCACCCAGAAGGAGGTGTGGGATTGCAGTGCTATAGGGAAGGAAGATAAAGGTTACCAGGAAGAATAAATGATGATCAAATTGGACTGATATGATCAATATTTATTGAGCTACATATACAGAAGTAGTGTCCCTCAGTATGGCGTCGGGCCGCCATGTTTGCTACTACAACATGCCAGACGTCTCGGCATGGAGCTGTAGAGGTTCCTAATGGTGTCCTGTGATAATCCATCCCATGCAGTTTGAATATTCTCACACAGTTCCTGCAGATTGTGTGGTAGGGGTGGAGGTGGAGTGACACCAGGCCTTTTCGACATGTGACAACATGTGACAACAAACCGTTCATCTTGGTGCTGAACACGGTGCCTCCACACACAGATTCATTGGTCGTCTCCACCAAGACAAAAGCGGGACTCGTCTCTGAAGATGACCCGCTGCCATTCTGAGTCACTACATGACAGTCTGGCCCGACACCATTACAGTCTTTGGTGACGTTGACGTGGTGTTAAGGGCAGTCGTTGTAACAGTCTGCGTGCATGTAGTCCTGCGTGATGCAGCCGTCTGCCAATGGTGCTGGGACTAACAGGATGACTCATGGAGGACATCACTGCTCGCTGAATGCCCGCCATTGTGGCTGTTGGGTCAGTCAGGTACAGCGATAACATTAGCATTTAAACATGCAGGAAAGTCATGTCGTGCTAGCCACTGTCTGATTGCAGCAGAACCGCTGGTGCCATGAGTTTGAGAGCATGTGCAGTTAACTGTACAACCTAAAACAGTGGTCATATCAGCCATATCAGTTTGTAGTGGATCAAAACTGTAGTGATGGTCAGACAGATCTGGGCACATTTTGCCCGCTAAGCAAGATGGCACGGCACATAGATGCACTGGTTCTGAGCTCTCTGAGGTTTTGCTCTTCATTTATATGGTCTTAGTTTTATGTCTTTTCAATCAGACAGCATGTTGAAACACAGCCCTTACCAAAGCATGCATGGTTTATTGCCTTGGCTGGAAAGAAGGTAGTCAGAGAAAGCAAGATCATGGCAATAGAGCTGGCATACATCTTCATCATGTGGCCTCTGTGTTGAGTATCTCCTTAGCAAATAGCCAAGACGTAATGAAACGACTTGGCTGAACCGTATCCTCTCTGATTGAGCTATCAGGCTACTACTAGTTATTGCCAGAATGTATGAACACAAACAACGGAATCCCAGGGGATATTTCGCAGCACTGCTCACAGATACGGGCTTTACGGAGAGACACTGTTCTCCTAACTGAGGATTCATAATGCAGACACGGTGGCAAGCCGTATGTGAGCCCTTTGCAATGACCTATTTTTCTGCATTGTTCACAAAATGTTATCTAGGTCAAGTATAGGCAATCACCACAGACTAAGGCTAATTGCACCAAGAGTTATGTTCTTTCATGTCGGCATTGTGCACACTAATTAAACATTCACAATGCTGATGGAAAGGAGGTGAATTCTTGGATGTAGTGATTTGTCAAACCTCCTTTTGGCAGCAGTAACCTCAAGCAAGCACTTCCGGTAGCTGCGGATCAGACCTGTTCAAGATGAATATTGGGCCGTTCTTCCTTACAGAACCAATTATGCTCAATCCCATTCTTCGGCTGTCTGGTGTGAACAGCTTTCTTGAGATCATTCCACGGCATCTATATCAGGTTAAAGCAGGTTTTATATGTTTGAAGCCTTTCTGTAGTAGATTTATCTTGATGTTTAGGACCACTGTCCCTGACACGATCCTGTCGATATCTTGGTATACAGTACCAGTCAAAGGTTTAGACACGGCTACTCATAGCAGGTTCTTATTATGATTATCTTAATGCTTTACTTTAGAATAAAAGTGAAGACACCAAACTATAAAATATCACTCATGGCATTATACAGTCCACCTTAAAAACCTCCAGAATGGAACTTTACAGGAGGATGAACCAGCTTTCTTAACCTGCAGTGGAGGCTGATAGAACAAGGTTTATTTGTAAGCAGGTTTGGAGCAATTCTATTGGTCGGTCCATCATGAATATTCACTAAACTGAAAGGAGAACTAGAGCTTTTACACTGTGCTGAAAAAGAGATCAAAGTTTTTACACCACTAAATGTATATTAGAGGTGGAGATATGGAGAAATATCATACTGTGGTACATCAAGAGGATATGTGGTATATCAGGATATGTACTGGTTCAGACTCTCATCAGTTGGAGCTGTTAAGTGTAAGACTGTAGAGTCTTTAAGATCACCAACAACATCCATTTAGATGGGTGTGTTTTTGAGTTTTGACTGGTAGTGTAGTTCAGAGGCGGCAAAGTGGCCCCGAATCGTGATGCTTTCTCCACCACTGGGATGATGTGGTCAAGTTGGTATGTACTGCCCTTTTTTACACCATACATAGTGCCATGTGTTCATCCCAAGCAATTCAACCTTGGATTCATCAGTCCACAAAAACATTTTCCAAGTAGCATTTTGGAATGTGAAGGTGCTCTTTGGCAAACTTCAGGCATGCAGGGATGTTTATTTTGGAGATCCGCAGCTTCCTGGTCGGTGTTCGGCCATAGACCCCATGTCTGTTCAATGTTTTTTGTGTGGTTGATTTATGAACAGGGATGTTAACCACGGCTAATATTCCATGAAGCCTTTAACTGTTTCTCTTCTAGCGTTCTTTACATTTTGCATTGTGCCTTTGGAGAGGTCTTGGCTGGGTGCCCAGGGAAAGAAGACACTGTGACAAATCGTCTCCGTTTGTAGAGTATTTGTGTAACGAGTGAATATTTAAATTCTTTGAGATTACTTTGTAGGCAAATGGACTGATGGTCGGTCTTCTGAAACCTCTATCGTGTGAGGCACGGCTTACTTTAGCAGATGCTTCTTGTGAATAGCAAACACAGATTGTTTTGAGTGTTTTTATTACGAGTCGAAGTAGCTCCAACTTGCTTTCATTGATGGGTCTCCAGGTTTGCTAACTCCAGACACCAGTTGGCTTACGTTGAAGTCAGTAGCGAAAGGGTTCCCAGACTTTTTCCACCCCACACTGTAAATGTTTAATTGATGTAGTTAATATGGACAAGAGCAATACTTTATTTTTGTGTTGCTAGTTCAAACAGATCATCATTGTTCTACATTGTAACTTAGATGAAGACCAGATCATGTTTTAAGACGACCTTATACATAAACACAGGTAATTCCTAAGGGTTCACATTACTTTGTCACTTGCCACTGTAGATCATACTTCCTTCCACCTCGTGAAGGAATTCACAGTACCTATCATTTCTGCAGTGAACGCTCCAAAAGTAGCTGATGGACAATAAATTGAACACTCTGACGGTCTGCTTTTCGGTAGATTGCTTGAATGAAGACACTAATTGAATTAAGCTCTTTTTGGCAACTAAATTTCCATACGCCGTATAGCATATTTATTTCTAGGATCTGCATTTGGTTTCATTTCCCAGAAGACAGATTTCGGGCTCTACTGGAAAGGCCTTTCCTTGAATCTCAGATATTATCAGATTATGGATACCAACTCGGAGGTGTACATTACACCATGCGCATACGACCATAACAAGTGTACACAAGGCTTCAGGCTCCCTCAGGAGGGTACATCAGCGAACATCACATTGAACTCACATTAGCGCCACATTAAGATGACGTTAACACTGAGATACTTTTAGAAAACTGGGCACGGATCATTAGTCTTTAGCTCATTAAATCCATCCGGTCCATGATGGAGCTCCCTCAGTCTTCTAATCCAGCATTATTGATTGAAGTGTATTTAATCCAGACGTCCCACAGTAATACTATTTTTGGTTAAGTCTATTTTAAGGACATGAGCATGTGAAGGTCATAATGGGCATACATTTACATTTGTGCCATTTAGCTGACACTCTTATCCGGAGCGAGGGTATTACATGTAAGCCAGCGTAGTGTTAGGAGTCTTGTCCAGGCACTCTAATAGGCGTAGCACAGCTTAGTCACCCAGACTGGTAATGCAGTGGTAGCTCACTGGCAGGTAGTGGTCTGTTGTGTGTGTGACAGTCTTTATTCTACACACTGATTTACGTGACTCCTTCTGGAATTGTCTGAATTTGAATTCTGTTTCTGAGTATTACTGAAGCAGCCTGTTAGCTATCTGCTGACCCGGTCATCTTTCTGTGGTGAGGGGAGAATAGATTTCAGTTACAATGAGTTTAATAAGGAGGTCTTGTTCAGCTGCCAAATGCTTTTTATGGACATGGATTTCAGTAATAACAGCATGCTTATTGCTGTGAAATCAGTGAAATAAGGAGGTGCTGGAGGAATATTTAGGGTGCTATCCACCAAACTTTGGGCAAAGAAAGAATCCGTAAGCTTGGAGGAAAAAGCTTCACTATTAACAGTATTAACAGAATGCCATTACATCTAACGGAATAAATCTGAGACAGGAGATCAACTTCAACAGTGGAGGCTGCAGATTGAGCTCACTACTCTACTAGTTCTTCACCCGTGACTGTGCGCCCACCCACAACTCCAACACCATAATTACATTTGTAGAGGGCACCACTATTATAGGGCTGAGTTCTAACCGTGATACCACCATTATATGACTGATTCTACAGCTATGCATGTACAACGGACATGCAGAACCTGGCAGGATGTATCCTGCTCCTCAACACCAAGAAAACAAAGAGCTTACCATGAACCTCCAGAAATCTAGGAGCAGAGGATTCCCCTCCGTCCACATTAATGAAGATGGGATGAGGCATGTCTTCAGCTTCAGTTTCCACAGTGTCCACATCGCTGAGGACTTCAACAACTTGTCCTTGCTGAAGAAAACCTAGCACTGTCTATACAGCTTCTGGTGAAAGTGCTGTAATGAGTAATCAATGCTGCCCAACACATCATTGGGTTTCAACTACCAAACACTATCAAGGAACAAGAAAGTGGTTCCTCCCCGGAGCTGTTATATGAAAACCACTGCTAACACTGCAGCACACACGGAGCTGATACTAGGCTACACACTGTTTCTCACCTCTAACTGGTCTATCCCTATCGTTAGGGGTGCCTTCCTCCTGACTTCCCATCATGTCTGCATATACCAAGACATAAATGTAACGAAATATATTAAACATTCAGGCTACCCTCCGGGCGCATACAAGCGAAAGGTGGTCCGACAGTTACATTCATCATCCAAAAGAATAGTTGCACCTGGAAGGAAGTGTGGGATTGCAGTGCTATTGGGAAGGAAGATAAAGTTACCAGGATCAATAAATGATGGTAAATTTAGACTGATGTGATCAATATTTATTGAGCTACACATACAGTAGTAGTGTCTCTCAATCTGGAGTCGGGCCGCCATGTTTGCTAACGCAGACCTCTCATCATGGAGCTGTAGAGGTTCCTAATGGTGTCCTGTGATAATCCGTCCCATGCAGCTTGAATATTCTCACACAGTTCCTGCAGATGGTGCAAACAAACCGTGTTCATCTTGGCATTGACCACGTTGCCTCCACACATGGATTTGTTGATCGCCTCCACCAAGACTCGTCACTGAAGATGACCTGCTGCCATTCTGAGTCACTCCATGACAGTCTGGCACGACACCATTGGAGTCTATAGCAATGTTGACGTGGTGTTAAGGGCAGTCATCGTAGCGGTCTGCGTGCATGTGGTCCTGCTGTCGTGCAGTTGTCTGCCAGTAGTGCTGGCACTAACAGGATGACTCATGGAGGGCAACACTGCTCACTGAATATCTGCATTCCTGGCTGTTGGGTCCGTCAGGTACAGCGATAAGGTCAGTCCTTGCTTATGTCACATGCACGGCCAAGCGTGAAACTTGAATCGTTCGCATGCTGATTCTTTCTGGGTGCAGCTATTTGTCCGGCTGTTTTTGGTTGATGGTTATATATTGCTGAAGAAGATGAAAGTTTTTGCTGCCATCATGACTTTCTGCTCTTTGTTGTTCAGTTAGAAGCAGTCAGAATGTTGCAAATGCTAAATAAAGGCAGCTATGCTTTTGCTGTCGGCTGCACGTGGTTGGCAGGTGAACTTTATGTGACTTTTACGGCTCGACGATAAGACTTTACCTGTAGTGCAGTGGCTTGGAATTTAAATAGGCATGGTTAACATAGAAAATGCCAACTTTTTTGTGTTCAGCTCTGTACCTGGACACCAGTAATGATTCTGATCTTTGCGCTGTATGTAATTACCGCAAATATTGCTTGCAAATGCCACGTTCTGTCAGAGAAAGGTATAATGAGATACGCCACAGCCATACGATAGTGGTGGTCTCCCTCTCTTTCTCTCCCACATGCACTTGTTTCATTAGAGACCCTTAGCACAGCTGATCAATCCTGCTCCCTGCCACATTCACTAACAGGCCATGCAGTGCTATCCCAGGCAGTAGACTGACATGCATGAGGCTGGTAGGAAAAAGTAAGTTGCTGATTCAGACAGCTGGCTAAGTTCCCCGAGAGACAGAGCAGAGGTAGATTACTTTCTGAAGTAGACTGTCAGGTTCCTCAGAAGAACGGCTAAGTGCTAAGCTCTTACGGTGTTTGGACACAGGATTTGATAGTTCCGTTTTTTTGGAAATCCCATTCATAGAGATATCCAGCTTAGACACAGCGTTGCTGATATGGGCTTGACACAGACTCACTCACTACACACCGCGCCAACATGCTGTGTGTTACATTGTGTCCACCCCTCACTACAGGTTACCGAGTTGTCCACCTCGCTCTACAGGATACTGAGTCATCCAGCCGCCATTACAGGACACTGAGTTGTCGACCTCACACTACAGGACACTGAGTCATAAATGTTGAACATCTTTAATATTTACAAATCATGATCGGAGCCGCACCAACTGCATTGGGAGAAGATTGGAGGACTAAAGATTGAATTATAAACACCCCACACATGTAGATAATCATTTAAGATCAGCCAGATATCAGGAAAGTGTTTTTGGATTGTCTGGAGGAGCAAATCAGCCTCAAAAATAGCCCGATTATCCTGTAGTGTGGGCCAGGCTTTAGGCTGGAGTGCCCCTTTATGAATCGAGAATTGAACCCAGTTGATTATCTGCAATAGCCCAACTTGCAATAAAGCACTGCTGTTGGAATACTCGTGGGAAAGTATGAGCACTTGCAATGATTGTCTTTGTTAATATTTTTTCATAGTGATATGAGACAGTAGACATTGGTTCTGACACTGGTGACCACTGACCCTGGTCTTGAAGTTATTGAGAAGGATCATCCACAGGTCTCTTTCTGTATTTCTGTGTCTATGTCTCTGGTTCTCGCACTCTCTATACACTGAAATATTAATCTAGCCCCAGGCAAGTTAGTCTGATCGGAGGTCTACCTGAAGCTTTGAGAGAAGGTGTGTACTGTGGATCTCTGCAGCATGTGGTATGATCTGTTTCAGGGGGGTGTTGGGCCTCCATGTTGTCTAACGCAAACTGCCTTTCTTTCACAGCTTATGTAGGGTGATTCACTCAACCAGATGTGCACTGAAGCTTGGTGTGTTAATGATCAGTGTTTATAAACGTTAAATATTGGCATTTCTTCTTTTTTGGAAAGTGTATGTACATGAAAGTAGAACAATGATGGTAAACAATGATATCCGAGAAGTGCGGTGGCGCAGTGGGTAGCACTGTCACCTCAGAGCAAGATTCCTTCGATGCCCTTGCTAGGGTGTCCAGGGTCCTTTCTGTGTGGAGTTTGCATGTTCTCCCCGTGTCTGTGTGGGTCTCCTCCAGGTGCTCCGGTTCCTTGTACATTTACCCACACATTCACACCTAGGGGGGCAACTTAGCATCTCCAGTTCACCTGACTGCGTGTCCTCAGACTGTGGCAAGAAACCAGAGCACCCGGAGGAAACCCACACAGACACGGGGAGAACATGCAAACTCCACATAGAAAGGACCCTGGATGTCCCAGTCGGGAATTGAACTCAGGCCTTTCTTGCTGTGAGGCAACAGTGCTACACACCATGCCAACATTGTGTCCACCCCTCACTACAGGTTACAGAGTCATCCACCTCACTCTACAGGATACTGAGTCATCCAGCCGCCATTACAGGGCACTGAGTTGTCCACCCCACACTACAGGACACTGAGTTTCCTCCAGGTGCTCCCGTTCCTTGTACAATCCAAAGACATTGGAGTGAACTGAAGATGCTAAATTACCCCCAGGTGTGAGTGACTGTGTATGCCCTGCGATGAACTAGCGACTACTCCAGGATGTTTCCGGCCTTCGCCCCAATGAGCACGCCATGAACTGTTGTAGGCGTTCTCTGAAGGCCCAAAAGGCCCTGAGGGCTCTCCACTGGACAATACTTATTGGTTTGATTTGGGCCACAGAGAACAGAGAAGTAAATACTTATGTGAGTGAAAACTCCTTTTCCCACATGCTATAATAGAATATTCACCAACATGGCAATCTACAAGTCCATCTGAAGACGGATCACAAGACTGGTGAACAGTTTGGCACCGGGCCGCCATGTTTGCTAAAGCAACATGAGAGACGTCTCGGCATGGAGTTGTAGAGGTTCCTAATGGTGTCTTGTGATAATTCATCCCATGCAGCTTTAATATTCCCACATAGTTCCTGCAGATTGTGTGGTAGGGGAGGAGGTGGAGGGAGTGACACCAGGCCTTCTGGACGTGCGATGTGTGACAAAAAAATCGTTCATCTTGGCGCTGACCAGGGTGTGTCCACGCACGGATTCGTTGGTCGTCTCCACCAAGACAAAAGCGGGACTCGTCACTGAAGATGACCCGCTGCCATTCTGAGTCACTCCATGACAGTCTGACACGACACCATTGCAGTCTTTGGTGACTTTGACGTGATGTTAAGGGCAGTCGTCATAGCGGTCTGCGTGCATGTAGTCTTGTATCGTGCAGTCGTCTGTCAATGGTGCTGGCACTAACAGGATGACTCATGGACGACATCACTGCTCACTGAATGTCCGTAATAGTAGCTGTTGGGTCAGTCAGGTACAGCAATAAGGCCCATCCACTGTTACGGGTGGTGCACCCGAATTTTATTGAAGCTAAACATGCAATGACAATGATGGAAACCTAAATTGCAAAAATGGCTGACATGGTAGATTCTAATGGGACTAAAATCACAGAGAAACACTGCTAATAATTACATTACTTCTCCTCTGTATGTCTGGCTAATCACTTTCAAATAATACTTAGAATAGTAGGATAGTATAGTAGAATAGTAAGCTATTGCTGATCACAGAGACTGAGCATAAGACTACCTACTAGGGTTGAAGAAGTTCAAGAAACGGTGGAAGTTGGCCATCAGAGAGCTTGGGACAAAAGAGAAAGTACAAGTTCAGTGTCAAAGAGGTAGTGATGGTAATAAATGGAGGTATTTTTTCTAACAGAGGTGTTATTCCACAATAACAGGAGAAATAAAAAGAAACAAGGGAAAGCCAACGCAACAGGAATCATTAGCTGAACAGTGGATGATTTCTGAGAGCTGTAATAGTGCTATCCTGTTGGCAAGCATTCTTTCAGCAGGTCACTATGAATTCGTTTTGTGCATAACACACCTGCCTTTTCAGGCTGAATGTGTGGTGTTAGCACCTCAACCCTGGCATAAGAGGCTTAGTGAATCTAGCAATCTTAGTCTTAACACCACACAGGCACAAATAATACGTGCACAGACTCATCCTTGAGATCCCTTGCTCTCCCTTCTGTGTGTGCATACATGTCTCCGTGCACGTCTTCAGCCATGAACTGGTCAGCTCCCGAGGTTCTATTGATTTCCACTTCGTTTAGCTGCTTGTGTGGCTCTGGCTAAAGCTCTAATGAATAAGCGTATGTGTTGGGTTATTGGATTAGAGGTGCTGAGTAGCCAGTTTGTGCAGTTTCATTTAAAACATAGTTGCAGTGGACGAAGAAGATGTTTGCTTGAAGGGTCATGACCATGAATGATGACCGCTGACAGGTAACATAGCTCTAATAAGCTCCCTGGGCAAAATAATAAGTCCCTTTGCTTGTTTTAGGTGGTAGTAACTAAAGGCTCATGCAGATGGGGCTGCACGAGGATGATGGGGCTATAAATCCCTGCGGGGTGTGAGTGATGGGATCCATAGATTGGGAAGAGGTGCTACAGTGCAGTGAATGTCTTGTTCCATGTGTGGAAAATGGCTCCAAAGCAGATGTTAATGACTGGCTAAAAGGAGTGACTGCATTTGGGCGTGCCAAAGACCATAGTGTGAAGGGAGTAGCTGAATCTGCAGGTGTATGGAAGCGTACGATCATACGGGTCTACCAGCAGTGGCTAAAATCCCAGTGTGCAGGAGACTCTCCTCGGAATTGTGCCAGGGAAGGCATCCACCAAATCTGGCTCAACTGTGCAATTCTTTGATGCAAGAGTGTCTGAACATTGATGTGGCCTACATCCAGAAACGTGTCCAGTCCATGCCAAATCCAATCACAGCTGTTATTGGTGCTCGTGGAGGTATTACATGCTATTAGGTACTTTTCAGTCACAGGGGACTCATTTGTTTGTCCGGTGATCTTATCGTGCAGTAACTCCTGTTATTTTTAGGCCAACGGTTCTGAGAAGTTATTGTGATGTTTTCCAGGTCATACTAGAAGGGGCTTGTCCACAAAATCTCAGTTGAGTGCGTAGCATGAACTAGTCTAGAGCCTTGTTTTTTGGGATTACAGCTTCAGTAGATGGACTGACTCAGAATAGTAACCTGTTATCATTGTCCAGTCACAGTAATGAGTCTCCGCAGGTCAGACCATTTAGCTGTAACTATGAAATCATCATCATGCCCTAATACTGGCATTAGACTGGCATTGTGGTTTTTAGCTCAGTAGAGTGAAAATTAGTGTACAGTGTTTATAGCACTGTACTCAGATTGCTTCAGTGTACATGGTCCTATGTGCAGAACAGGGCTGGACAGTATTCACTTTTCAGACTCACAGTTTTGAATCTGTTTTGTCAAAAAAAAAAGAAAAAAAGGTTGCATTGAAAGACTACTGCAGCTGTCGGAAGACTACAGCATGATAATAATAATATTAATACATAATATTATAATAATATATAATAATAATAATAATAATACAGCACCATAAGGTCCACACAGCAAATGCAGCTATCGCAGATAACAAAAAGCACCAATTAACATCAAGCTCATAATCATTTTACACTCTGCTCATGTAATTGAGAGTGTATTTTTACTGTGTGTTGTCCACCTGATGCATCTGACCAGCAGATGCCTGTAGTCGGTGGTCTAATGGAAGTCTATATGCCTAGTATAACTTGCCACATGGTAGTATAGAATAGTGGCCTGCAGCACACATAAATGGTTCGACATGTTGGAGGAATCATTTGGCAAACATTCATATTTATGTGATTTTCCACTTACTCTATATTTAGTCCATCATCCAACACAAGTGTGATGTCCAAGTTTTGCTTCTTTAGTTCTTGAGTCTGGAACTGCTAGGCTAATGACACTAACAAACTTTGGAAGTCAATGGTCACCACAAACTCTTCCGCATATACACACCAGAATATTCATGAACTTGCTTCAGATTACATTGCTAATCTACATGCACTCAGTTTAAAAAGGATTTCCTAACACATTTACACATTTACACCTTTAAGTTAAAATCAGAACAACATTATCATCTGCTTACTTGGTACTATTCCGCCTTCAGACTCTGGCAGGCTGGAGTGCAGGGGTGTGCTTAGTAACACCTAAGGCTGGCTCACTACACAAGAGTGAGAAGTGGCAGTGCTTGCCATGGATTCACTTCTCTCAGGTGTCTTAACAAAAGTGTACTTCATACAGCCTTTAGAATGTCCCAGAAAGGATAGGAATCATCAGGTGAGAAATGATCATCACATACGGATTTTGGTAGTTCATTGCCAAAGGCCACAATCTGCACATATCTGCATTAGTAGGATATTGGTGATCATGTACCAGACTACCTATATGCTAAATGGAACACTTGATTTTCGTAAGGCTGAAGAAGACTGAGAGAAGTGAATCCACAGTATGCATGCGGTCTACTTTTTGGCTGTCTATGTTTTGCTCACTTACTGTCACGTCATAGCATCGCTGTCCAAAAAGAAGACTAATAAACATCTCCAAAATGGTCATTTTACAGCAGAAGGCAAAAATGTTCTTTACTTTTAATGTCATTTTTTTTTCCACAATGTAAAAAGGAGCAGCTGATGTAGAAGAATGGAAATACAATCATCATCAAAAGAACAGTCACACAAATAGCTGCACCCAAAGGAACCAAACAACAGGAATGAAACTTGGTGGGCAGGTTTGACATCTTGAGCGATACAAATAATTCAGGTTTCACGCTTGGCCGTGTATGTGGCGTCAGTAAAGACGAGTCTTATCGCTGTATCTGACTGACCCAACAGCGATGATTGCTGACATTCAGCGAGCAGTGATGCCTCCATGAGTCACCCTGTTAGTGCCAGCAGCATTGGCAGACGGCTGCACCACGCAGGACTACATGCACACAGACCGTTATGGCAACTGCATGTGCTTAACACCACATCAGCTTCACCAGAAGGCCTAGTGTCACTCCACCTTCACCCCTACCGCACAATCTGCAGGAACTGTGTGAGAATATTCAAGCTGCATGGGATGGATTATCACAGGGCACCATCAGGAACCTCTACAACTCCATGTCGAGACATCCTGGCACCATACTGAGAGACACCACTTCTGTATGTGTAGCTCAATAAATATTGATCATATCAGTCTAAATGTATCATTTATTGATCCTGGTAACCTTTATCTTCCTTCCCAATAGCACTGCAATCCCACACCTCCTTCTGGGTGCAGCTGTTCTTTTGATGATGAGTGTAATTTAGAAGAAGATACTTTTAAGGTTTTATTTTGGCTGTCCCAGAGTCACTGATGGGTCCAGCATCTCTGCATGTGGCTGTTCAGGTTCACACATTTCTGGTTGAAATTGATTTGTGCAGAAAAATGTGGTCCTCAAATTCAGAGTTCAGTTTGCTTGACAATTTGATTGATTTTCTACCCCTCCTTAGCTGTCTAAGTTGTGAATTCCTTTAGCCCCATCTGTGGTCATCTTGTGTGAAATGGTACATACATTGTGCTAAAGTATGCAGCGTTTATTCCAGTTGTCCTGAATTAACCCCCTTCTTTTAGCCACACAGAGAGGTTTGTTTCATTTCTAGTAAATAGTAAGTTGCACCACACTGATTGCATTCGGTTTGAGCCAAGTTTTGGGCATTTACAGAAATGGCTGGGATGACTGTTGACTTTCATTGTTGTCTGTGACATTAGGGTCACAGCTCCAGGTCTAAACAAAACGGGTACAATTATGGCACCAACTTTCGTTTAGAGTAAGTGGAAAATCAGACTCCAATTCTCACACTTTTGCTAATGGTTGGTTGTGTGTCTGACGTGAAGACCGCGTCTTTCATGTTCCTAAACATGCACTTAATTGGCAATCACTGTCTCAATGCATACATAATGTTGGGACTGTTGATATTATGAATATCATCGAATTCCAAAAGCCTATAGAACTAATGGTTATCTACATGGTTTTTGGCTTGGAAATATGGTAGTAGGGGAAACGTGAAATAGGTACCACATCTTTACATTGTGTGAAGGTTCTTTAAAAGTTCTAAAGGTTTTTCACACTCACACACTTATTAAATAAGGTACTAAACTGTCACCTGGGTGGTACTTTCAGTAGCTTAGAGGGATTGTAATTATACCATATCATATAGGGAGTGAAATCAAGGTAGCTTGTAGTGTGTAGGGTATAACATTTATCCTCTATTGAATTATATCAGAATTGGAATGCTTTCCTTCTTCAAGGTTTTCAGTTTTGGTCACAATCTTTTTTCCTTTAAGCTGAAACTAAAACAACACAAGCAGACAAACACTAGGCCCATTGTTACGAATGGCGGTGAGATGGAATGTGTATGATTTATGTGAAGCTGGTAGGGAGCAAGCCACAGTATTCTATCAGGGAGCAGCTTGTCCACACAGGCTGATGTATGTGATCACAGACTGAGTCTGCTTTAGGAGGCTGATGCAGTGTGATATGTATCAGGTTTTAAAGCACGCTGTCACTGCATTCAAGTCTTCAAACACACATTCACACACAGAGAACATGAATAGACAGTCCTGTTGCCTCCGCTAATCCCTCAGTCTGGTCTGATCTTGGCCTCTCCCTCGTCCTCAGCATTTGTATTTTCCTGTGATGTCTTTTCTCTCCTCATCCTTCAATGTCCCCATTGATTAGCTTACCTACAAACGCTCTCTCTCTCTCTCTCTCTCTCTCTCTCTGTACCTGTCTCTCTAACTCTGTTGCTCTGTGTCTCTGTCTATTCACTGTACTTTTTGATGATCAATTGATGATGATGATGATGATGATGATGATGGTCTGCCGGTCTGTCCAGGGTGTTTGCTGCCTTCCGCCCAGTGAGCACTAGAATAGGCTCCAGCACCTTACACTAGTCTGCAATGGACTGGAAGCTTGTCCAGGGTGTTTTCTGCAGCTTAGAAAATGAATGAATGAATTGCTGATGAAAATCACACTAGCCTGCGATAGAGTGACGGCCTGTCCAGGGTGTTTCCTGCCTTCTGCCCAGTGAGCACTAGGATAGACTCCAGCACCTTTCGCAAACCAGGAGTATAAGCAGCTTAGAAAATGAATGGATGAATGAGTGAGTGAATGCATGAACTGATGATGAAAATCACACTAGCCTGTGATGGACTCACAGCCTGTCCAGGGTGTATCCAGCAACTTTGAAAACGAGTGAATAAATGAATGAATGAATGAATGGATAAAATGATGATAAGAAGTCACACTAGCCTGCGAAGGACAGGCGGCCTGTCCAGGGTGTTTCCTGTGGCTTAGAAAATGAATGAATGAATTAGTGAATTAATGAATGGATAAAATAATGATAAAAGTCACACTAGCCTGGGGCCCAGAAGCATAAGCAGCTCAGAACATGAATGAATGAATGAATTAATTAATAAATTAAAATAAATTAATAAATTAATGAATGAATAAATGATTGAATGAATGAAGTACACTAGTAAAAATCATTTTCCATTATTATGTTGATGGTGCACCCTGTGATGGATGGCGGCCTGACTCAATGTTATGGTCCATGATGGTCCGTTCCATAAACTATAAGCAGAGACGAAACATATATATACAGTGTTTCTAAGACTGTGGACAGTAAATGGGTGGGGATGTCAAGGAATAAACGGTCTGGCCTGAGTTAAATGGGTGGAGAGAGAGAGATAGAGAGAACAGTGGGATCATTTAAAATGTAAAATGTATAATCATCATACAGACATACGTCACACAGCCATACCTGGAACACACAGGTGGTCTTAGGTGTAAAAACAACAACGTGCCTGCAGATTACTGAAAGCAAGTTTCCTGAAAGATTAGAAGTAAAGGTAAAGGGAGAACACACTAAACACTGAAATGGTGTTGTAATGGTGTTGTATTGCGTTGTTGTTGCTTCTGTTAAATGTTCTGTTCGTCATGTGAACAGACGACAAACATGTGAATCTGAACAGACACCTCCTAAGTACAGGACTGCATATAGAGAGAGTGCCTCTGCTGTGTGGCTGTGGTGCTCATACCACAGTGCTTCTGGGAGTCTGTACCCTGATTTGTAATTGTATCAAAGTAGATCTCCCTCTCTCTTTCCCTCTCTGTGCTTGAGTCAATGTCCCTCCATCTCTCCCTGTTATAAATCTTTAAGGTGACAGGGCAGGCCCATTGATAAGGCCTCATTTAGCTTTTGCTGATTCTGCATGTTCTCTGATGGATCAGAGAGAGAAAGCGGGAAAGGGCACCTCTGGAGGAAAGACGAGCGTGTTGACGGAGGAAGGCTTTGCACAAATGACAATTATAACCACATATCAATTACACTTTTCCACCACAGAGGTCCCCTAAATCCAAATTCCCAAATTTTCCATAGTGTAGCTTTAACGCCCTGTAGTCTGGTAACACAGTCATTTGTAAATCCTCTTTGGCCTGTATGTACACAACAAACAGCACAAAGACGAGATACGTAATGTTTAACACTTCTTTTGAAACTGGTGCCTGCAAAGACTGGGAATATTGAGGAATGTTCAAAAAGCATTTTAAACAGTGAACCAGTCATGCTTGGGTATAAAAGGCGTGTCCAGTAAAGGCCTAGCCCTTTACGAGAAAGGCTGACCACTGTAAGAGCAAGACTGAAAACCAAATGCCTGTGATTCACATTCAGTTATAATTATTTGTTATCTTTAATACAATTATGTTTTGTTGGGGATAACACCTGTACTGCTTTGTGATTGGTCAAAATCTGAAAATCAGAAGAGTCTATAATCATCTGCTGTTGTTCTGATAGATGTTTGATTTATTAAGAAGCAGTTCTTCAAGTTACTTATTACTAGTCAAGGTTTTGACCTCATACTTTTGTTCTCCTCGAGTATTTTTGGGAAGGTATTTTTAGTTTCATGTCATTATTATACTTAAGTATTGATTACTGGTTTAGACTACAGTCTACACACCTCTATCAAAAAGTATAATGAAATTAGTGGCTTTCTTTACAGCTTTGTAGAAACTGTTGTAGAAAGTATTTGTTCTACTTTGGCTTTGTTGATGCAGGGTGCTCAGAAAACCAACACAGCAAACTCTCCCTCCTGTTTGTTTCCATCTACAGTGATCTGAAGTTGTTAATTCTGCAAGATTTCAGGTTTAGAGACAGATGAGAACATTGGTCAGGACTCTGTGTGGCATTATGTCCTGGGCTGATCTTGTTTTGGGGATTTGATGAGTGAAAGAAGCAATAACCAAATAAAACCAAAGTCTGTTCATGTGTGAGGAGTATCTCCTGTGTTCAACACCGAATAGCGTGATGTCTTCTTGCTCTTCTACTTCCAGGAATACTTTTAGAAATTATTTAAGGTCAATAGAAAGTCCTCTGACACACAGGCCGCTGCATACCGGTTAGCACCAACAGGCTAATTTTATATCTCACAAAGTGAGAGGTCACTGACATATGGAAGAGCTCTAATTAATCTCTAATTAATCCAATAAATGAATCTTGTAACCTTTATAAACCCAGATATATTCCAGTCTTATTTACTTCTTTTACCGTTTGTAAAAACTAGACTTTAAAAATTGTAGCTCCTTTTTAAAATCCATGTTTTTCTGTTCCTACATGGATTATTTCACTAAAGCAAACGGGTCCATAATTTCATTATTGATAATATTTTAGGGGAAAAAAAACAAACACAAAAATGTACACGGTCAGTTAACTCATTAAATCATAGCAGGTTTCCAGAAAGTGTTTTCCTGGACATCTCCGCCCATTTACTGTCCACAGTCTTAAAAACACTGTATATAGGTGTTTCGATCTCTGCTTATAGTTTATGGTACAAGTAATTATATGTTGTTTTCCAAATGGCTTAACGGCATGTGGAATATTGTCATTTATGCCTCTGAAATTGTACGTCAGCTGTGATCTAGTGTTTTATTATTGCTAGCCTCAACTGACCAGTTGGATCCTGGTAACACCCTTCGCCACTGCAAAAGCACTGTAGCAATGACGATGAGCTATAATTCCTGCACCAACAAGCCGCCTATGGTATGGTTTACATTTTAGGCTGTCCTAAACTCTGCATGAGCTGAATTTGTTATAGCAGAGGAGGGTCGTGTAATATAATTAGTAGGTGATTTGACTTGACTGACTATGAGATCTGGCCTATAAGGGACTCTGAAACGCCATATAGTCACTTCAGTGTTAGGATCAGCATTAAATGAATCCATACTAAGAAATAACAAGATTTTCCAGTTAATACCAGATAGAATAGCACTAGGCTAGTAACGGAGGCTCACACTCGCTCTTCCTTGTGAGAAATACTTTCAGATTTTTCATTTCTTTCTCTTTATCTTATTTAGTCATCACCGAAGGTATTTAGATTATAGATCTGTGTTGAAACTGAGGACAAAGGAATCATGGCAAGACCTTGATTTAGCAATTTAGCCTAGTCTCCTGGTCACTGAAATCAGAAGTGTCAATTTGCTCTGGAATTATTACTATGTAGACTTGCAGAAACTATGCCGCAGATTCCTACTGGATGAAAATCACGAATTTCATCCGTAATTACTCAAATTACAGTACCTTCCCAGGTATAACAAGTCCAGCTGGAATATGCCTTGAGATCAAAGAGTCAGGTTCCTGACATCCAACAAAAACAGACTTTGGAGGAACCCCGTCCTGTCTCAACTCACAGCTCAGACATCAGGCAAAATAGTCTTAAACGATGCAACATTGGCTGTGCTGCCTCAGACACTATGGCCTCAGACAAAATTGCCTTGGACATAAAATTTTTATGACACTCAGAATTCTATACTTTCTTTCTACAACCCCCAAATCAGAAAACATTGGGGCAGTTGGTCCCTGCAAAAGACATCTTCTCTAAGATCTCAATTTACTTTTCTGTATTAATGCTGCATCACATAAGTCTGAATCACCTTTGCTGAAAACAGCCCATCCAGAGTCTTTCTCGTCTTTGGTTTGGAGCACACTGCATCCATTTCTGCCAATAAAAGATCTGGAATACTGATTCGTCTAGTGTGTGATGGTCCATCCCAGGTGGCTCAGGGCCCAGAGAAGTTGACGCCGCTTCTGGACATGGTTAACATGAGGCTTCTGTTTTGCACAGAGTTTGGTGTTTGTGAATGTATTGTAGAGCTTGACAAAGGTTTGTCAAAGTAAATCCCCACCCATGTGGTTATATCAGCTATTGTTGAATGACAGTTCTAGATGCAGTGCCGTCCGAGGGATTGGATATCACGGATGTTCAGCTTAGGCTTGCGCCTTTTACGCCTGTAATTCCTCTCAATTCCTTGAATCATGTAATGATGTTTTGTACTGTAGACGGAGAAAGATGCAAATCTCTTTCAATCTTTTTCTGAGGAACATCATTTGTAAACATCTCTAATTTTCTCATGCATTTGTTGACAAACTTGAGATCCTCTGCCCAACTTTGCTCCTCAGAGTCTTTGGATACTGCTCTTGTACCAAATCATGATAACAGTCACCTGTTGATATCACCTCTTGGAAATTGCTTCTTTATGTACTTTATTAACCTGATTACTAGCCCTAAATTGCCCCCATCGCAACTTTTTTGGAATGTCTATGTTTTGGAATGTTTTTGTTTCAGACCTGAAATGCAGGAATGGATGGATGTATATTACCAAATCAAATGAAGTTGACCAAACAAAACATGAAATATCTTGGGTTCATAATGTCTGCAGTGAAATGAAAGTTGTTTTATTATTAGCAGTTTCCATATTGTCCCAACATTTTCTGGTTTGGGTTGTAGATTTATTGCCGTTTCATGGACAAATTAAAGTTGACAACAAACTCGCATTTTACTTCTACAACATAATGCTGCCAACTGACAGCCAACCAAAAGGTCTGTGATCCCAGTCAGCCAGTAGGTTTACATGGCCTAATCCACCAAGCAGAAGGTCTCTATGCTCTCATTTGTGTAATAGTCATTTGTCTTTCTTCAAACAAACCAATAGATCTACAGTACACATGATAATTGATAATTGATGACCCTATTTAGCTGGATCGCCCCCTACAGTTGACTTTATTGAATTGTTTTCACTGAGTAGTTTTTCCAAATTAAAAGCTTTGCTTGGGTGCACTCATTCAACACGGTACAATATCATGTTTCATTATAAGCTAAGACATAGCAGTAGAGTGAAGACACATTAAAGATGGGAGCTTTGATTTATGTTGTTTGAGCATTATAACACTGTTATTAGTTAGTTCAAAGTGCACACATATGTAGCGTTCCCAGAAAATAGCCTATGTACCTGCTTCGTATATATTTATGGTCTGCCATGTTCTGTCATGCTAGCATATGTTATAGTGTCCTGACCATGATGTCCTGTCCAGTAAATGCCAAATCCAATCACAGCTGTTATTGGTGCTGGTGGAGGTATTACGCACTATTGGGTACGTTTGAGTCACAGGGGACTCGTTTTTTGTCTGGTGAGCTTATCTTGGTATGTTGAACGGTGATACACAATGTATGGGTATTTTCTGAAAAGTAAATATAGACCACCCCACTTTTCATTATATAAGGCCCACCTCCACCACTCCACCATCTGCTCTTATTACTTCTGTGTGTTAATGTTGTAAAAGCTGCTCGGCTGTAATATTACAGCGATGGTGGGGAATAAGGAGACCGAGCTGAATGTGTGGCTATTTATTAGGAGGAATTACATTAGCACAGCTAACGCAATGGCTAACACGGCAACGTTTGGCCACGTTGACTTGGTGTTAAGAGCGGTCGTCGTGACGGTCTGTGTGCATGTAGTCCGGCGTTGTGCAGTCGTCTGCCAATGGTGCTGCACTAACAGGATGACTCATAGAGGACATCACCGCTCGCTCACTGCTCACTGTCCGCAATCGTAGCTGTTGGGTCAGTCAGGTACAGCGATAAGGCCCGTCCTTGCATACAAACTTCAAAATCATTTGCATGTCTCACAATGTCAAACCCACCCACCAAGTTTCATTCCTGTGAGTTGATTCCTTCATTTTGACGATGAGAGCATATTGATGTGTCTTTAAAACTTGATATACTGCCCAGCGCTAGTTAGTCTGCTGTATTAATTGTGTGTGAATGGCGTGTGTGTGTGTGTGTGTGTGTGTGTGAGAGAGAGAGAGAGAGAGAGAGAGAGAGAGAGAGAGAGAATCAGCGGGACAGAAATTGTCGGTAATGAGTTTCAGGTGTGTCAAACAGCTGTGTAATGTGAATCTTTATCAGCGCACTCGGCTCAGAATTAAACTGCTACTTAAACCATTCCAAGTGAATTTGTTTCATTTTGTTTCTGGTCATACAGTCACACAGCATGACGCTGCTGGAAGTCAGACCGTAGGATCGCTGCAGAGCCCTGTGTGCACATAGGCACGTGTCTGGTTAAGGTCTCGTCAGGGTTTCCAGAGCACAGCAAGCTGTCAATAAGGCAACCGTCAATAATGGTCTCAGCGGTGTTCTGTGTTTGATGTTTCCTAGATGGGTGGCATGTTGCCAAAGACTGACCTTGTGGGGACGTTTTGTTTGTTTTTGTTGGTCCTTAAGAAGTGAAATTGTGTTTAATGTAAGACCAAATATTGGATTCTGACTATGCCAAAGCACTTAGTATTTTGGGTTTTTTTTATTTTCACTTTTTTTCTTGCATGGGATTATGTACACCCAGTGGCCAATAAGTTGTATCTACACTCGTTGTTCATTTTATCAGTTCCCCTGACCATATAATAGCACTTTGTAGTTCTACAGTTACAGACTGTAGTCCATCTGTTTCTCTGTATACTTTGTTACCCTGTTCTTCAGTGGTCAGGACCCCCACAGGACCACCACAGACCAGTGGAAGCAATTGGAAACAACAGCAACTCAGCCATGAAGTGGTAGGCCATGTAAAAAAAACAGCAGAGTCAATCGCTACAGACCTCCAAACTTCATGTGGCCTTCAGATTAGCTCAAGAACAGTGTGTAGAGAGCTTCATGGAATGGGATTCCATGGCTGAGCAGATGCCTCCAAGCTTACATCATCAAGCGCAATGCAAAGCTTAAAGTTTGGTGGAGGGGGGATTATGGTGTGGGGTTGTTTTTTCAGGAGTTGGGCTTGGCCCCTTAGTTCCAGTGAAAGGAACTCTTAATGCTTCAGTAGACCAAGAGATTCTGGACAACTTCATGCTCACAACTTTGTGGGAACAGTTTGGGGACGGCCCCTTCCTGTTCCAACATGACTGGGCACCAGTGCACCAAGCAAGGTCCATAAAGACATGGAAGAGCGAGCTTGGTGTGGAAGAACTTGACTGGCCTGCACAGAGTCCCGTCCTCAACCCGATAGAATTAGAGTGGAGACCTCACGCCAGACCTTCTCGTCCAACATCAGCGTCTGACCTCATAAATGCGCTTCTGGAAGAATGGTCTAAAATTCCCATAAACACATTCCTAAACCTTGTGGAAAGCCTTCCCAGAAGAGTTGGAGCTGTTATAGCTGTAAAGGGTGGGCCGACATCTTATTAAACCCTATGGATTAAGAATCACCCAAATTCATATGTGTGTGAAGGCAGACGAGCGAATGCTTTTGGCAATATAGAGCATGTGTTGGTAACTAGGAGCTTGTCTTCTGCATTTCTTGTCATTTGTCTTTCATGAGAGGTCGTAATTGACCTCTCAGCTGTGATACTGTGTGTATATGTGGGCATACCCTGCAGCTGCACTCTGGGCTCTGCTCAACAGATGGCTGGGCTAATTGATCTGTCATAATGACAGCTCATGGGCCGATTCAACAAGCACGATGATAACGCAGTTTACGCACATGTGTGTGTTCCTCTGCTCCTACAGCTTTTCCCAAACACCATTTCAAATCTTGACCATGTGTGAACAAAATAACCAGCGTGAAATTTCTCCGTCTGTCTGAACATACCAGATTTTGCCCTTCAGTCCGGTGCGAAGGCTAGTATCCCTATAGCAAGATCAGTAGTGATTCCTGCAGCTTTATTTAAACCATCAAATACACACAGTATTGTATAGCTGTGGCCGTTCCTATTCAGTGACCTGTTACTGTGTAGTTGTACACCTCAAGAAATAACAGCTGGTTTAAGGACTTACAGGTGTTAAATGAGTAGCATAATCTAACTTTAGACTATATACCTGGAGAATGCCTGTTTGTTTCCGGTTCTCCTGTTCTAGATTTTCGGGTAGAGTAATTTTTCAAAGTGTGCAGCTTGAAATATTCAGCATCAAACTTCACTTTACTTGCCAAGCAGTTATGAATATATTAAATTACACTCATCATCAAAAGAATAGCTGCGGAAGTGTCTGATTGCAGTGCTATTGGGAAGGAAGATAAAGGTTACCAGGAACAATAAATGATGATACATTTAGACTGATCTGATCAATATTTATTGAGCTACACATACAGAAGTAGTGTCACTCAGTATGGCGTTGGGCCACCATGTTTACTAACGCAACACGCCGGACGTCTCGGTATGGAGTTGTAGAGGTTCCTAATGGTGTCCTGTGATAATCCATCCCATGCAGCTTCAATATTCTCACACAGTTCCTGCAGATTTTGCGGTAGGGGTGCAGGTGGAGACACATGACAGCAAACCATTCATCTTGGCGCTGACCACGGTGCCGACACACGGATTTGTTGGTCGTCCCCACCAAGACAAAAGCTGGACTCAACACTGAAGATGACCCGCTGCCATTCTAAGTCACTCCATGACAGTCTGGCAAGAAATAACAGTTGTCAATTGAGTCTCTAAATATACTGATCTTCACCTGCTCACACTTTAAGCCACACCCACTTTCAGCTTATGAAAGAAAGAAGAGGAAGATATTGGGAAAGTATCTTAATACTAGGGAGGGGCCAAACTACTAACTGTCTAATACCATCTAATACAGACACAATGCCTTTGTGTATAATAATAATAATGGTTTATAACACAAAGCTAGTGTTCTGGTACCAAACGCAGTGACACCAAAAAGAAGCGTACATATTAATATCGCTGGCTACAGAAAACACCATACGTTCTTTCCTGCTGGCTGTTGAAATGTCAGCGGTGAAGGAAAAGACACTGAAAGATAAGCACCGGGTGAGCTAAAGGGTGGGCCATACTTCTGTACACACGGCAGAACTGTTATCTGTTCACAGTATAAATCAATAAGTTTTTAATATGTGACAAAACTCATATTTAGATTCCATTGGTTCTTCTTTCTTTCTTTCTTTCTTTCTCCCTTCCTGCCTCCAATTTGCACACTCACTCATCCATTCATCCATAATTACACCCATGCTTATGTGTGTGGCTTGGAGTATATGGTCATTGTGGTGCAAGAATCATATGTTGTTATCTCTCTCTCTCTCTCTCTCTCTCTTTCTCTCTCTCTCTCTATCTCTCTCTCTCTCTCTCTCTCTTTCTCTCTCTCTCTCTGATGACGTCCATGCCCAGCCTCATTTGCAGATAATGATAGTTATTGTTACGCAGCTGTGGTTTGCAGAGGCTTTGCATATTAGCACTCTTATCCCTCTCTCTGTCTTTCTCTCTTTCATCTCTTTCTCGTTGCCCTCCCTGTGCAGTTGAGGCTAGGGCTTAGCGTTATGAGTTTGGGGTGTGCGTCACTGTGTGTGTTTGTCTGTTTCCCTGGGTGTGAGCGTGTGGTGTTCAGTGTTATGTTCAGTGTTGTGTTTGAACGTGTCTGACTGGTATAAACGTTCTTCTCTGCAGCCAACAGAGGCTTTAATGTGTGATTAAAGAGCTGAATAAAAACCATTACTGATTTATTTCTCCTGAGGCTGCCCATCTCTCTCTCTCTCTCTCTCTCTCTCTCTCTCTCTCTCTCT